>CM071573.1:62429607-62477890 GCA_036426205.1 Ascaphus truei
GGGGGGGGGGGGGTGGAGAGAGACACACAGAGAATGGGGAGAGAAATAGACATAGAGAATGGGGAGAGAGACACACAGAGAATGGGGGGAGAGAGAGAGACACAGAGAATGGGGGGAGAGAGAGACACACAGAGAATGGGGGGAGAGAGAGACACAAAATGGGGGGAGAGAGACACACACAGAGAATGGGGGGATAGAGAGAGACACAGAGAATGGGAGGAGAGAGAGACACACACAGAGAATGGGGAGAGAGAGACAGAGAATGGGGGGAGAGAGACACAGAGAATGGGGGGAGAGAGAGACACATAGAATGGTGGAAGAGAGACACACAGAGAATGGGGGGGGGAGACACAGAGAATGGGGGAAGAGAGAGACACACAGAGAATGGGGGGATAGAGAAACAAACAGAGCATGGTGGGTAGGGGGAGACACAAAGAGAATGGTGGGAGATAGAGACACACAGAGAATGGGGGGAGAGAGAGACACACAGAGAATGGGGGAGAGAGACACAGAGATTGGGGGAGAGAGACACACACAGAGAATGGGGAGAGACAGACACACACACAGAGAATGGCGGGGAGACACACACAGAATGGGGGGAGACACACACACAGAATGGGGAAAGAGAGACAGAGAATGGGGGGACAGAGAGACACACAGAGAATGGTTGGCTACATAGACACACAGAGAATGGGGGGAGAGAGACACACAGAGAATAGGGGGGAGAGAGATACAGAGAATGGGGGGAGAGAGACACAGAGAATGGGGGGGAGAGAGACACACAGAGAATATGGAGAGAGAGATACAGAGAATGGGGGGAGAGAGACACAGAATGGGGGAGAGCGACAGGCACAGAATGGGGAAGAGCGACAGGCACAGAATGGGGGAGAGCAACAGGCACAGAATGGGGGAGAGCGACAGGCACAGAATGGGGGAGAGTGACAGAATGGGGAATTAGGCACAGCGTGGTTACTTTATTCCTACATTGAACAGCTGTATCCTATTAGATTGGGGGGCGGGAGAATTTGTAGGGGGGGCGCTGGCGGTTACAGATGCCCCGCGCTCTTCCACATGGCATTTAAATTAGATGCCGGGGGAGGCGCGAGGCCTCTGTAACTCACTTACCTGCTCTCTGCGTGTCTACGGCGATGCATCGCCATGGCAAAGCATCGTCAAATGACGCCGCGGAGTCATGTGATGTCACATGTCACCATGGCAACATGCGTCAAATGACGCGGCGGGGCAACGTGACATCACATGACCCTCAACGTCATTTGACACCGAATCATTGGGAGAAGGGGGGCGTAAACGCTACGGCTCCCAGGCAGAGGGGCGCAGTTTAAGAAGTTTACACGCACCTGTATTAGACTACGGTAATCTCCCTTTATCCAGGTAATATTACCTTGGTCGTTTTGTCAACGGACCTTACTTTTGCATAGGATTAACCTTGAGGATACCAGTTAATAAGAAGGAAAATATGATCTGTTACCTAATTAGGTAAGGTAACGTTATTTATCCTTATTTAGTGCACTTCCTAGGATCCACCCCGTAGTACCTAAGGCAAACAACTAGAAAGAAAGAGAAGTAGTGTTTGTATTGTGCTCTCAAGGTCATTACAATAAGTTAACTTTCAAGATAAAACATGTTATGGGGGAACTGCAGATTTGTAGGGCCAATCCCATAAATAAACGTAATCACCCTCTAAATCTAAGCTTTTCATTGTGTGGTGTCTTTGGAAGTTAAGAAGTTGTTATTTTTAACAGGAAACATGACAGAGATGCTGCATGTCAATGAAAATAAGAGGGGCGGGTATCCGTATTGATTCTTCCATGCAGGAAAGGTGGGAGGAGGAGTACATAGGTAGTATCCTTTTGGCGATATCTTGAGGAGCTTGGAGAGCAGCAGCAGCAGCAAGGAGAAATAAGGAGAAACAAGGAGAAACAAGGAGAAACAAGGAGAAACAAGTTGAAGGATCACACTCACCTACGAGCGCGGTCTCTTTTCTCAACACGCACAAATATACATATCATAAACAATATATATATACAGTATATATATTGGGATTCATTTTAGGGCAAATTTTCTTTTTTGGTTATGCAGCGCTGTACATACTTGCCGAATTCTCTTCTTTTTTGGGATATTATGACAGAGAAATCTTGGAATATTAACATTTTCTTCCCTTCATACTGTAGCTGTTCGTTTCATTGAAAGCCCTGATAATATTGTTTTTATCCTAAAAATCCAGGATGCGGGCTATAATGGGTCTTGGCTTAGAATTGTGATGTTCTTTGAGTTGCCCTATTCTGTGGGCTCTCTCAACTTTGATTAGTTCGCCTTTTCTTATTATGCCCAGTTTTTCCGGTAGCCATTTTTGGCAAAAGTTTAGCAAGTCACTTTGTTTAAGGGACTCTGGGACCCCTATAATTCGGATGTTATTTCTCCTGGAACGATTCTCTAGGTCATCCATTTTTTCTTCTAAGGCCTTGCCCCCGCTGCCTGCTACAGCGTCCGCTGTTTCGGACGCTGCGCTCACGAGAGCCCTCCCCGCAATGGCGCCGGGCCCGCTGCGAGGGGGGGCCGCAGCGCTCGCGCGAGAGCTACTCCTGCTCTCAATAGAATTGAGAGCAGGAACTCGCGTCGAGCGGCTAGGCACGCCCCCCGTATGTGAAAGTTGCGCTGAATAAAGCTCACCAGCTAAAGGCTAGTGATAAAAAAGCAGGACTTTGAAAAAAATCTTTGTTTACCTTTTTGCATGCGCAACACCAATACAACAGGCCGGCGGGTGTCCCCGGCTGACCCCGCGGGGTCCGGGGGTCCCCGGCTCACCAAGCGGAGGTCCCCGCGGGAGTGCGGGGGTCCCCGCAGGAGTCCCGGGGTACCCGCGGGCCTGCGGTAACAATGTTGCACCTCCAAAAATAATAAACAATATTAATAACTAAATACACCCCCCTAACACATACTATACAGTAATGGGCAAAATTACTATTATTCACATATGGATAATAATGCATTTGCCCATTGTAAATACATATAACTTTCAATAAATACAGTAAAAACATATTACACTTACCTTTACAGGCACCCACGATGAAGGCCGTCTTCATCCTCATCTTCATCCTGCCCATGCCCCCTCCGATGCTGCAAAACATGCACAACAATTACAATAGCCAATGTAATGTCCCCTAACCCCTTTATCACCATAGCGGTTATTAACCACTACAGGCATTAAGGGGTTAACCCACCCTCACCCACCACTCGGGAGGCCTACATACCCTCTCCCACTAACCCCCAACCCCGTGAGGCCTAACCACCCTCACCCAGTAGCCACAAGGGAGGCCTACCCACATACCCTTGGGGCCAATACCCCCTCCCCCCACCACCAGTACCCACAATAAAAACAATACACAGCCCCACATAAACATCATTCTATTTATTAAATACATTACCCACCCCCTGTGCCCCCCCATAATTACATGATTTATCATTTTACATACAGGATTCATACCCCAGCCCCACGCGAGTCCACGGCGGGCCTGACGGGTCACCTGACAGACCTACAGGTTACCAGCAACTTGTTTCATACAGGTTCTGGAGGCCTGTTGGTGGGTCCCGCCAGGCACCATGGCCCCCAGGTGGTCTCCGCAGGTCACCGTGGGCCACAACTGGGTCCCCACGGTAGGCCCGCGGATGTCTGGGTGCCCCGGGTCAGACCCACAGGTGTCTGAGGGGCCTTGGGTGGTTCCCACGGGGGTCTGGCGACCCACGGGTGGGCACTACGGGTCCGTGGTGCCCCCACAGATATGGGGCCACCGTTTCTTCCCCGCACACTACGGGTCCGCGGTGCCCCCACAGATGTGGGGCCACCAGTTCTTCCCCGCAGACTACGGGTCCGTGGTGCCCCCACAGATGTGGGGCCACCGGTTCTTCCCCGCAGGTGTCCCCCATGGACCACGCAGCCTGGTACCCGTGAGATACCCAAGGATACCTCAGGTGGTCTCCAGAGGTCTCTAGGAGAACAGTACAATAATGTGCAAAATAACTATTATCCAGATATGGATAATATATAATTTGCCCATTATGAAACACATAAAACATGCATAAATCAAAACATGAATTTTTAATCTTAAAATCACCACATAGCATGTTAAAATAAATCCAGCATAGATTGTAAATATAAACCAACAAATCAGCAGCTAAACAAATGTATATGAAATGTCACACAATTGCATTGAGTGTGAACATGATGCAATTAATCTGTGCATCATGTAACACTATGCAAAATATATGTAACAATAAAATACACTATGAACATGTCCCCTAACCACCAATGCCATCATGAAAATCAAATAGAAACTAAGCAACATCAATACAATTAGCATCAATCAATTAATCAATTTCCTCAAACAATTACAATACAATACAAATCAATTATACAATTCCCTATTCAATTCTTAAAGCCAAACCATTGCCAAAACAATTCTAATTTAATGTAACCACCATCATTCTAATCTAAGTACCATAAAGAAGCCATTACAATTAACCTGTAACTAAATACAAATTACATTATTCACAACAATGACAAAATAAAGCTGATAAATACATTAGCCATACATGAAAAGATCATAAACATTAGCAAAACAATCAATTATTATCCCTGTATGTCTATCCATATAGATAGATATACATAACATACAGGGGCAATAATACAGCATAAAAAACAATGCATTTCCATACAAAAATCACATAGAATACACCCATTCAGTGTCCGTGAATGTATGTATATACTGTACATAGGTACATAGCTACATTCACGGGCATTAAATGGGACTGAAAAAATAAAAGACATGAATCAAAAATCAAAAAAACCTGTAAAAGTAAAAATAATACACTTTTCTTTTGTTTACTCACCATTAGATGTCCACTCAACGAAATCCAGGCGACCCGGAAGCACAGGAACCAATCCACAGGTAAGCCATAAAATAAAAAACCATTACAATCCATAACGGTGTCTTGTTCTTCTATTTGTAATCCTTCCCGCCTGTCTTGGGGTCTTCTTTTCTTATTTGGGGTCTTCTCCGGCTTCTTCCGTCTTCTTACGCCACGCCCTTCTTCTCTTCTTAGGAGCGGAGATGTTCCCTCCTCAGCGACTAGCTTCAAAATGAGGCGACATAGGCTTTTATAGGCCTATGACGTCACATTTTGGTCAAATGTTTCCCACGATCCTGATTGGGCCGTGAAAAACATGTGATTTGGCCAAAAATAAATAAATGATGATGTCATTTAAAGGCAATGAAAGCACAGCCAATCAGAATGGCTGTGCTTCAATTGCCTTTAAGATGACTTCATGAAAAGAAACATGGCCGGCCTCACATGGTACGGTAGCCAATCAGAGCGTGGGAACTCCATCCCAACTCTGATTGGCTCTAGTAGACCATGTGACAGAGGCTTGGGGGAGAACGGATGTGACGTTATTGAAAGCCTGTCACATGGTACTAGAGCCAATCAGAGTTGAGATGCAAGGTATTCATAAGCCAAACCGAATCTCCAGTGTTCTTGCAAACCAGTGCCCTTTGAGCTCCTTTACATAATGACAGGCAGCCCTTACCACTTTACATAGATCATAGGTGTGCACTATTGCAGAAGTTATACATGTCTTTTATCAGCTGCTCTGCATAGATCATAGGCGTGCACATATATGCCTCTGCCATACAATTGCCTGGTCTCCTGTATATGCTGCTACTTATCATTTGCACTTATCCTATGTCGTTATAGGGTTCATATACCCAAGTGGTTTAATCAATTATATGGGCTGTTACATCTACTCTCAGTGTTTGTGTGTTCCTCACTGATGAAATAACACCTTCATTTAGGTTAACTGTAACACCAGTACCTCATTAGAAACATTGATTTAATCCCACTCAATTGTTTCTATTCTTGATCAATCCAGAGTACCCCAGTACTCGACATAGGATTGTTATGCATGTGTCCTTTAGTGGATTTTTAACCCCCATTCTTTTAAAGTTGATGACCAATAAAATTTATTTTAACTTAATTCATACAACATTCAGCATCTGGGAATTGAGTGCCTAATTGGGTTTCTTTTTTTTCTTTTGTTTGTACCTATATGGATAGACATACAGGGATAATAATTGATTGTTTTGCTAATGTTTATGTTCTTTTCATGTATGGCTAATGTATTTATCAACTTTATTTTGTCATTGTTGTGAACAATGTAATTTGTATTTAGTTTCAGGTTAATTGTAATGGCTTCTATATGGTACTTACATTAAAATGATGGTGGTTACTTTAAATTAGAATTGTTTTGCAATGGTTTGGCTTTAAGAATTGAATAGGGAATTGTATAATTGATTTGTATTGTATTGTAATTGTTTGAGGAAATGGATTAATTGATTGATGCTAATTGTATTGATGTTGCTTAGTTTCTATTTGATTTTCATGATGGCATTGGTGGTTAGGGGACATTGTTCATACTGTATTTTATTGTTACATATATTTTGCATAGTGTTACATGATGCACAGATTAATTGCATCATGTACACACTCAAAGCAATTGTGTGACATTTCATATACATTTGTTTAGCTGCTGATTTGTTGGTTTATATTTACAATCGATGCTGGATTTATTTTAACATGCTATGTGGTGATTTTAAGATTAAAAATTCATGTTTTGATTTATGCATGTTTTATGTGTTTCATAATGGGCAAATAATATATTATCAATATCTGGATAATAGTTATTTGGCACATTATTGTACTGTATGTGTTGGGGGGGGGGTGGTGGTATGTATGGAATGTATAGGTCAGGTTTATTTATTTTACATGCAGGGTTTGTTCCTTGGTTCTGCGTGAGACCTCTGGAGACCACCTGAGATATCCTCGGGTATCTCACGGGTACCAGGCTGCGTGGTCCACGGGTGACACCTGCGGGGAAGAACCGGTGGCCCCACATCTGTGGGGGCACCGCGGACCCGTAGTGTGCGGGGAAGAACCGGTGGCCCCACATCCGTGGGGGCACCACAGACCCGTAGTGAGCACCCGTGGGTTCCTAGACCCCCATGGGAACCACCCGAGGCCCCTCAGACACCTGTGGGTCTGACCCGGGGCTCCCAGACATCCGCGGGCCTACCGTGGGGACGCAATTGTGGCCCACGGTGACCCGCGGAGACCACCTGGGGGCCATGGCGCCTGGCGGGACCCACCAACAGGCCTCCAGAACCTGTATGAAACAAGTTGCTGGTAACCTGTAGATCTGTCAGGTGACCCGTCAGGCCCGCCGGGGACTCGCGTGGGCCTGGGGTATGAACCCTGTAGGTAAAAGAATAAATCATGTAATTATGGGGGGGCAGAGGGGGTGGGTTATGTATTTAATAAATAGAATGATGTTTATTGTGGGGCAGTGTATTGTTTTTAGTGTGGGTACTGGTATGGGGGGAGGGGGTATTGGCCCCAAGGGTATGTGGGTAGGCCTCCCTTGTGGGTAGTGGGTGAGAGTGGTTAGGCCTCACGGGGTGGGGGGTTAGTGGGGGAGGGTATGTAAGCCTCCCGAGTGGTGGGTGAGGGTGGGTTAACCCCTTAATGATTGTAGCGGTTAATAACCGCTATGGTGATAAAGGGGTTAGGGGACATTACATTGGCTATTGTGATTGTTGTGCATGTTTTGCACCACCGGAGGGGCATGGGCAGGATGAAGATGAGGATGAAGACGGCCTTCATCGTGGGTGCCTGTAAAAATTAAGTGTCATATATATTGCCTGTATTTATTGTAATTTATATGTATTTAAAATGGGCAAATGCATTATTATCCATATGTGGATAATAGTAATTTTGCCCATTACAGTACTGTATGTGTTAGGGGGCGGGGGGATGTGTGTTGTTTGTTGGGGGCAATTGTCCCCAATAAATATGCTAATGTGCCTTAACCTCTTCATTGCCTTAGCGGCTATCCGCTAAGGTAATGAAGCTGCATTAATGTAAATTTTAATAATAGTGTGCGGGAGCAGGGGGTCCCTTGAGCTGAACCGCATTGATTTCTGCCTCAGAGACCCCCTGCTTCTCGAGTTACAGGCTCCGGTTTGGGGCATCGATGCCAGTGTGGACGCCATCTTTATAGAGCCCACATTAGTCTGGGACGGCTATAAAGATGGCGGCGACACTGGCACCCGATGCCCCATACCGGGGCCTGTAACTCGAGAAGCAGGGGGTCTCTGATGCAGAAATCAATGCGGTTCAGCTCAGGGGACCCCTTGCTCCCGCACACTATTATTAAAAATACATTAATGCTGCTTCATTACCATAGCGGATAGCCGCTACGCTAATGAATTATTATTTATTGTTATGTGTGTTTTAATACTAGTGTAGATGTGCATGGGGTCTCTTGAGCTGAACCGCATTGGTTTCAGCCTCAGGAACCCCTACTTCAGGAGATACAGGCCCCTTTATGGGGTGCCGGTATCCCCTGCAGAATTAAAATATCCCGGTCACGTGACGCGGGAGCTTTAAAGTGCAGGGGATACCGGCCCCCCATAACGGGGCCTGTAACTCCTGAAGTAGGGGGTCCTCGGACCTGAAACCAATGCGATTCAGGTCCAGAGACCCCCTGCTCATGTACACTATTATTAAAATGTATTTATTTAGTGTACGATCGCCTGTAACAGTCTTGCATGGAGATGGCAAATCTCCATGCAAATGTTACAGGCTTTTTTATTCCTATCAGGTAGTGTACGGGAACTTTAAGTGCGATAGCAGAGGGAAAAAAGCTTGCACGCACGATAAGCCAGTTTTGGGCACGTCCGATAGAAAATGGGCTCAGGGCCTTAGTGAATCGCGCCGCCGGCTTCATTTTTTATCGGACGTGCTAATTTTTTTCAGCCCGGCGCGAAAGCTCGGAGCTTAGTGCATAGCCCCCATAGTAACAGTCTGCGCATTTATGCCACAACAGTGTTGCTACACGCAAGAGAACATCTAGAGCTCTCCAAATCTAATACAGCTGTTACAGCTACTAATTTAGCTATGTACTACATTTTTGGAGTTGCAAACATATGTACTCTCTAAAGGCATTTGTCCCAAGGCAAATATTTCAACATAATGTACAGTGCAAAGCTTTTCATTAATAAAGTTTAAAAATTAAAAGAGAAGGCATATGTTTGCATACGAAGTAGAAAAGTTTACTTTTCTCTAATCACCATTATATATATAACAAAAACAAGGAGCAAGTGATATATATATATATATATATATATATATATATATATATATATATATATATATTTATATTTATTTATTTATTGTGACCTTGGCTCCGATGGATGTCAGCCACAATAAATAAATGCAATGCATCTTTTTCAGTGACGCACTAAACAGCCTGATACTGTCACATTAACCATTATTTAGTAGGTGCGAAATGTTCCTTTTTTTGTGCTGAAGTTCCGTTAAGTTTTCATTTGTATCCTAAATTAAGTCGGGACACATATGCAACCTCTTTATCAGCAGCATTAAACCTTTGCCTTATACAATTTGCTGCTTGTAATCCTTTTCATCCGTCCTTTATCACAGACCATGCACACACTTTGTGTGTGTGTACAAGTTGTATCTACAAACAACATCTGAAAGGCAATGTCTGAACACAAAACAAGTAATTCATTGCCTTGATCTAAAGCTTTTCATTGTGGAATTGTTATCACTAGGTAACAGCAGGCCTCCATTGAGCATCAACTGTACTTTGTGAACAATGGTCTTTATCTTAAATAAAGCATTGCACGATGCATCAAAATGAGGTATCATGTTGGTTCAAATTCAAATTAAGATGTTTCTTGAGGAGTTGAAGATGCACATAGTTACATAGTTACATAGTAGATGAGGTTGAAAAAAGACGTACGTCCATCAAGTTCAACCTATGCTAAATTAGACAACAGATTCTTTATCATATATCTATACTTACTTGTTGATCCACAGGAAGGCAAACAAAAAACCCCAGTGTCATATCATCCAATGATATCTCATAAGGGGAAAAATAAATTCCTCCCTGACTCCAAGAATTGGCAATCAGATTAATCCCTGGATCAACATTCTTCCCATGTATACTGTACTTATTTGGTTTATCCCTGTATACCGTTCCTATCTAAAAAGATGTCCAACCTTTTTTGAACAAATCTATTGTATCTGCCATCACAGTCTCCATGGGTAATGAATTCCACATTTTAAATGCCCTTACTGTAAAGAACCCTTTCCTTTGTTGCTGGTGAAATCTCCTTTCCTCCAACCTTAAGGGATGGCCCTCGAGTCCTTTGTTCTGCCCTTGGGATGAATAGTTCTTTTGAAAGCTCCTTGTATTGTCCCCGAATATATTTGTATATAGTTATCATATCCCCTCTTAGACGCCTCTTTTCTAATGTAATCAAATCTAATTGAGCTAGTCTCTCCTCATAAGTTACATTGTCCATCCCCCATATTAATTTGGTGGCTCTTCTCTGCACTCTTTCTAGTTCCATAATGTATTTTCTTAGGATTGGTGCCCAAAATTGTACTCCATATTCAAGGTGTGGTCTTACTAATGCTTTGTAAAGGGGCATAATTATGTTTACTTCCCTTCCATCCATTGCCTGTTTGATGTAAGATAAGATCTTGTTTGCCTTTGCAGCTACTGCATGACTTTGGGCACTATTGCTAAGCCTGCTGTCTACAAGCACTCCTAAATCCTTCTCCATCAAGGATTCCCCCAATTTATCCCCATTTAATTTCTAATTCGCCTTTTTATTCTTGCATCCCAAATGCATAACCTTACATTTATCACATGAAACATGGACAAAAATAATTGAATCTGTCTTGGCTATTTAATGTGAAAAACTAGGCAAAAAAAAAAATAGGTTCTGGTTATAGGTTCAGCAATGGTTTACAGTATACAAGAGTTCAAACCTCACATTTTAGGTGGCCCGCGTGATCCTCCAGGGATCAGCCTGTTCTTGCCCCGGCAGCTAAGCTCGGCTGTTGTGAGGCTGTAGCTCCCCTCGGCAGCAAGACCAGAGGGGAGCTGGGACACTGTAGCAGATGCGAAAGTTGGGCCTGAATTCTGGCATGGGCAGGCACGTGGGCTGGCGTGAGAAGAGGCTGATCCCCGGAGGATCCTGTGCCACTGCACCCCCAAGGTAAAATTGTGAGAGGGAGGGGATTGAATTGTGAGTTACAGGGGAGAGGGGTTACAATGGTGAGGGGCGGGGTTAAAATTGTAAGGGGAGGAGGAGGTAAATTGTGAGTGAGGGGATAACATTGTGAGTGAAGAGGGTGGGGGGTAAAATCGTGTGTGAGGGGGAGGGATACAATTGTGAGGGAGGGGTAAAATTTTGAGGAGGGGGTAACATTGTGTGAGGAGAGTAGGGGGTAAAATTGTGAGGGAGGGTATACAATTGTGAGTGAGGGGGAGGTGGTAAAATTGTAAGTAAGGGGGGGAGGAATTGTGAGAGGGGGGGGGTGAGGAAGGGGGGGGGGGGGTGAGAGAGGGAGGGGGGGGGGGGGCGAAAAGGGCCACCGACACCCAGGGGCCCAGGTACAAAATCTAGTCCTGGCCTGGGCCCTGGGAAAGCTATCAGAGGCCCTGCCCCCTCCACACAGACTGCCATCGGCCCCGCCGCTGCACTTCTACTGCCTCCCCTATAGCAGCAATGGGGAGGACAGTGGCCCTCCAGAATTTCTAAAGACCATTTATTGGCCAGCCTAAGATAAAGATTGAAAGTAGAAAAGCATCACAGGGCACTGTAGACTTTAAAACTATTTATTAGCCAATTGTTCATGCGACGTTTCGACCTACATAGGTCTTTATCAAGTGAGAAAGTGGCATGAAATAAACATCCTATAGTGTCTCTTATATAGTCCTCATAATCCCCATAATACCCTCTGTTAATCATCCATTCATCAGCTCCATCCCTGCAGCTACTCATACATCAGCTGGATCCAATTAGATTTTTCTGCCTCCCTTTTTTGGCCTTCCTAATTGGCCCATCTTGTCATGTGACACGCCATGTTCTCCTGACGTCATCAGGCGGCTCGGCGTCCTCGCGTTGTTTCCATAGGGTGTTTATCCGTCGTCATGGTTATTTCTTTCGCCTTCCTGATTGGTCTGTGTCATTGTGTGGTGTGACATCAGCACACTGCTCGGCGTCCTCGTGTTAGGTGTTTATCCGTCGTCATGGTTACAATTTCCTTGGTTCCATCTGTTTACCTCCGTTGCCACACGATGTATGTCTGATGTCATCACGGCATCTGACGTCATCGTTTAATCTCCATTTTTTATTTTCTTTGTTGTCCTGGTGAGCAGTTCTTCGTCTGCAGATTGGTAGTATTATTGCGCATGTGTAACCCGGCGTCTTCAGCTGCTTTTGAGTGTGGTTGGATGTTTTTGTATCCGTCTTCAGAGGCATCCATATAATCCATCTTGATGTTTTATTACCATGATATATGTGGAAGAAGGAGAGAGTCTGATCAGTATGATAATTCAACAGTCCCCACCCTGAGTGCAATTCCACATAAGTATAAAGTGAAAAATCTAATAAAAATGTTAAAAAATAAGTCATCCAAATCTCTTTTAGTGACAATACTTAAATCTCATAATTCATGATTAATCATAAGTATTTGTTCCAGGCAAATACTAACCTTGTTTTATAAACAAGGCATCATTGGATTTGATTCTGCTGGTGACAGAGGAAGTTGGTGACCAGCTTAGTAAGGTCAGACATGACATTCTGAAAATTGAGATCACTATAGAGCAGACTTATCAAAATGACATTACTGTCCAATACTTAGATGATTTAAAGACAAACTACAACAATTTAAGGAAGATCTTACACATTTCAAAAAACAGAAATTTATAAAAGTAGTCAATGATTACATAGAGAATTCTGTATATTAGTGGAAAAAGCAAATTCTAACATAGCAGTATTTGTAGATCTAGTGACAAAATAACTAGAACTACTGAGACATCCCCAAAATACTACCCATCGCAATCTCACACAATCAGAAGATATAGCTTTGAGGGAATTTGAACAAGATATAGATATCACTATTAAACCCTCTGATAAAGGGGGTAACCTCGTGATACTGAGGAGTGATGACTATGTAGCAGAGAACAAACGCCTGCTTGCAGATAGAACATGCTATGAGGTCCTTACTAGTGACCCCACGTCAGAGTACCAGAGAGAACTATATTCTGACGGAGGCCTTAAATGCCAACTTCATCACACAAAGAGAAATGGATTTTATGTTTGTTCAGTTTCCCAAAATTGCAACCTTCTACTCCCTACCGAAAATACATAAAAAACGGACCCCCCCCCCAGGACGTCCCATAGTCTCAGGAATTGGTAATCTTACAGAACATGCCAGTCACTACATAGACCATATACTCAGACCCTTTGTAACAGCCCTCCCCTCGTACTTAAGGGACACAAAATACATCCTTAATAAACTTGACGGCATCACAGTCACGGAAGATACTATTCTAGTGTCATTAGATGTCGAAGGATTATGTACATCTATACCTCACTTAAAAGGTATAGAGGCTGTATCATACTTCCTGAGATCTAGGGGTGCAACATTCAAGGGTCACAGTACTTTTCTGGTTAAATTACTATCCTATTGTAAGGACTCCGCTCCACGGTTTACTGGTTGCCTTACCTTGCAGACCGGTGCAGTTCTGGAACAG
Organism: Ascaphus truei; assembly: GCA_036426205.1. NCBI lineage: Eukaryota > Metazoa > Chordata > Amphibia > Anura > Ascaphidae > Ascaphus > Ascaphus truei. Next base: position 62,443,316 of record CM071573.1, read on the forward strand.
CTCTCCTGAGGTTTGCTGCAGCCTGGATTCACTCACCAAAGCAATACACACTCCCTCTGGTATCTACTGCAGCTGTGCAGCCTTTCACTGCAACCTATTCTTGCATTCACTCATTAGGAGCAGTACCTTCACACCCCCGCCGGGGATTGGCCCGCTGGCCTTTAAGTACTGTCTTCCCATAATGCTCCCTGCCGAGCATAGTCCTAACTGGATGTCTACTGTTTTGCCACAAGCCCTCGCTTGTTCTCCTATGCTGATACCAGGTTCCGCCCTGCGTCCTTCAGCTTCCTTCAAGCCGCTTGTTCTCCTATGCTGATACCAGGTTCCGCCCTGCGTCCTTCAGCTCCCTTCAAGCCGCTTGTTCTCCTATGCTGATACGGAGGTTCCGCCCTGCGTCCTTCAGCTTCCTTCAAGCTCCCGCTTGTTCTCCTGCGCTGAAGCAAAGGTATCCCCTATGTCTTCAGCTTCCTGCTTTCCTGCAATGAGGCAAAGGTATCCCCCGCGCCCTTCAGTCTCCTGATTCCTGCACTGTAGCGGAGGTTTCCCTGTGGATCTTCAGCTTCCTGGTTCCTGGGGCCTACTCTTTCCCTAATCTAGAGAGGCCGTGTCCTGGTTCCTGCGCTGTTACAGAGGATTCCCCAGCCGCTCAGGACTCTTGCGCTGTAGCACTGGTGCACCCGTGCAGCAAAGCGGTGTGCTATTCTGGTCTGCCTACCATCTCCTGTGACCAGTACCATGGGCCATGGTCGTCGCTCGCGCAGAGGCCAACCCCGCGCTCCTAAGCTGAAGCGGGGCTCTCCTGACTACCTGTTGCCGAACTCTTGCCTGAACATTGTTTATCCTGATATCTCCTGTCCTGACCCTGGCTTGTACAACGACGACGCTGTCTTCTCCTTTCCTGATCCTGCTACGTTTGACAACGAACTGCGCAATCCGGATCAGCCTGCGCGGTCTCAGGTCGGTGCTTTTACAACCCCACCTCAGCCTCGCGGTCCGACCCTGGTTTGTGGCGAGCAGAACCCTGACACCTATGTACTCACCAGAAATTACTTCCTATTTAATAAAACACTATACCACCAGACCCAGGGTACAGCGATGGGGACGAAATGTGCCCCATCATACGCCAATCTATACCTGGGCTTGTGGGAGGCGGAAGTGGTTTTTGGTGAGGGCAATGATGCATACATGGACCATATCGACATGTGGTACAGATTCATCGATGATGTGTTTCTCATGTGGAGGGGACCCCTTGACCTCCTCAAAAGATTAATCGACGAACTTAATAAGAACACCAATAATCTAAAACTCACATACGAGATTGGTCCTGATAAGATTAACTTTCTCGATCTCAAAATTCAAAAAGAACCTACAGGGATGATCAGTACCACCATGTACAGGAAGAGTACTGCAACTAACAGCATCCTGAGGGCAACAAGCCATCACCCACCTAATCTTATCAAAGGCATACCTGTAGGCCAGTTTCTGCGAATAAAGCAAAACTGTGCTAACGACTTAGAGTTCGAGAAACAGGCCTCGTTAATGAGGGATAGATTTCTGGCACGAGGTTACAGCAGAAATATGGTTCATAAGGCTTATAAGAGAGCAAAGAATACCCTGAGGATAGATCTACTCAAAGAGAGAGTAGATAATAGACTTACCAACACGATCAGGTTTATCGGTACTTACAACGAACAATGGCACCAAGCTAAGTATGCCTTCCAAAAGCATTGGCATATCTTTAGAGCCGATGAGGACCTGAAGGAAGTACTAAGGCCGTACCCCGAGATGACCAGCCGTAAGTCTAAGAACCTACGTGACCGCCTGGTGAGCAGCCATTTTGAGGCTAATTGTCAACAAGACCTGGCTTCCTAATAAACCATCAGTCTGTTTCAGCTGCCACAATTGTAAAGCATGCTCTGTCATAATTAACGCCAAAACATTCAATAACTGAGACAACACACGCACGTTTGATATACGAAAGTTTATTACCTGCAAAACCTCAGGCGTTATATATATGGCAGAATGCGTTTGCACCAAGAAATATATAGGGAAGACGAGACGCCCTTTCAGGATACGTGTCCTTGAACATCATGGCAGCATCAGGAATGGCCTGGACACCCCGGTAGCCAGACATGTTAACGACAACCATCAGGGAGACCATACCGTACTCACCTTCAAAGGCATAGACCAGCTCTCAATGGGCATTAGAAAGGGGAATTGGGATCAGGAATTACTGAAACTCGAGTCACGTTGGATTTACACACTCCAAACCCTATCCCCTAAAGGCCTGAACGAGGGTTTTGTCTTTAGCCCCTTTATGTAGCCATGTTCCATCCAGCCATTTAGTGCATTATACTCACACTTAGTGAGTCTCTGTGACCTCTTGCCATTCACAAACAGTTTCCCCATGCGTCTGCTCTGGTTAACTCGCTGTTAATACTAGCTGCATACATCAGGTGTCTACACGTAACGCTGTGAGTATATAAACATACGAACACTACTTACTCTGTTTACCTAACTCCAGTCCTTGAATAGGACACTTACTAACCAATCAGAGCTCACGTTCTCTGTTAAATACTGGGGGCTGTACATACGCTCCCGTCCAGCCTTGAGAAAGCATGCCTTGCGAAACGTACGTCGGCAGTGATGTCATCATGTCAGAGGGGCGGGATTAGCGCTCGTGATCGGAGCGCGGTCGCTTCTACTAGCTCGCTGCCCGGAGTTATGTTTGTGCATTAAGCAACCTTATTTTAATTTACAGCAGTACCCTCGGTTATACCTGTGAGCACCCAGCATTAGCAAGAAGGTGCGCAGCTATTAAGCGCCACCACGGGGTCTGCTGTAAACTTGCCGGTTACCTAGTTCACCTACCAAGTTTTAAGTAGACACTACTTGTGTACTACTGTTCTGAGCTATATACCTACCTATCATTAGCCATAGCTATTTATTGACCTCACTACCCCCCCTAGTCTGTGGGTGCTTCAGCCTCAGTGTTACATTCAGTGTGTTTATTCTGACACACACTGCAGAGGCTTAGGTCTCTCTGAGATCCTGGACTTGTCAAAACTGATTGACTGACGATCCAGACCTTTATACATGAAGCTAGATTGATACTGACACTCGCAGTGTTCTCTCCGGTTTTACTGTCTGACCGTATGGCCATATCAACATATGGGTAGGTTTACTCATTAATACCTATATATGTGAGAGTACCCTTACCTACAACAGTACTAACAATAGCCTATACTAGTGGCTTGACTCTTATCACATATATATGTTATAGGTAACCTTGGTATATATTTACTTACCTGCATCCTGTATAACTACCAGGAGGGCAGTACACACTTTACGCCTAGCATCCTGCACATTTTATTTCGCTGCGCTTTTTTGGCTCATCATTGAGTCTAATCATACCTGTTCATCTCAGTGTTCTATTTATTTTAGTTGAGTATTTACTCCCATTAAAGCAATTTTAACCCACTCACTCCTCATTATTACACACATTATATTCCAACCTCCATTTCATTGTTCTGTGATTTTGTGATCGAGTTTTCTCCATTGGGGTTCTGTTCTCTCTGTGTTCTCTATTAGTGGAAAAAGCAAGAGACGGCTCAATTACCAGGCACGATCAAAAATATCATATAGAAATCAGGGAACACACACAAATGAGTCCGATACTAGCTCATCTGCAGAGGGATCATGACGACAAGGACCAATCAGGAAGGCGGAAGAAATAACCATGACAATGGATAAACACCGTATGGAAACAACGCGAGGACGCCGAGCCACGTGATGGCATCAGGAGAAGATGGTGCGTCACATGACAAGACGAGCCATTTTGGAAGGCCAAAAAACGGGAGGCAGAAAAATCAAATTGGATCCAGCTGATGTATGAGTAGCTGCAGGGATGGAGCTGATTAATGCATGATTAACCGAGGGTATTATGGGGATTATGAGGACTATATAAGAGACACTATAGGATGTTTATTTCATGGCACTTTCTCACTTGATAAAGACCTATGTAGGTCGAAATGTCGCACGAACAATTGGCTAATAAATAGTTTTAAAATCCGCAGTGCCCTGTGATGCTTTTCTACGTTCATCTACCTTGGATCACCTACAGGCTATCCCTGATTGCAGGAGCACCGGTAACTGTATATATTTTTTATTTTTTATGGTGTGCAGCAGATTTCTCTATTTTGCACTGAGAGAGCGAGAGAGAGAGCGAGAGAGAGAGAGCGAGAGACCCTGTCCTAAACTATACCAGCAATGCCCACCTGGTTTGTTCCTGTTGATTCTGTTACGCTACACCCGCCAGATGCCAGCAAGTAGACCTATCTTATGACTTCAGTACCTTGGTTGGGAGACTGATTGTCGGTGAAGATTGATATGATAACGATAAGTCTTGCAAATGCAAAGATGCAGCAGGCGTTACTACTCCCATTAACACCAGTTAAAGCAAGAAATGGCATTAAAAACATTACCTGCATTAATGCAGGGGTGCTCAACTCCAGTCCTCAAGACCCCTCAACAGGTTAGGTTTTCCAGATATCCCTTCTTCAGCACAGGTGGCTCAATCAGTCCCTGCTTTAGCACTGGTGGCTCAATCAGTATTCGACTAAGCCACTGATTGAGCAACCTGTGCTGAAGCTGGGATATACTTAAAACCTGTGTAATGGTGTTTCCCCCACCCTATGGGAGATTCCCCTGTTACCAAGTGAATGGTGCATGCTACCTGTTGGCTCACAAGAGGCTGAGGTGTCCGCCGATGTTTGTGGGGACAGCAGAACAGGCTTCTGGGTTACATACCCGACATTTTCTCCATGGTACTCAGCGCCTCCATCTGCTGTAGGCTCCAGATGTATGAAGCTAATCTCCCACAGTAGAACAGACTCCTCTCCCCCCAGAAAGGCAGGAGGTATAATAACAGGAGCCTTTTTATTCTTCTGCTCAGCACAGTCTCGTGGCAATTCTGCCCAATGCAGTCACAGCTCTGGGGTCTCAAACTTCAGATGGTCCCTGGACCTGCACTACAGGTCAAGGGCCTCTGCAGCAGTCCTAGCTCTTCCCTGATCCTCTAGCACCGAGGTGGGCAACACTGTAGCCATTCGCCACATGTGGCGAATTGGCATGCAAAGTGTGGCGAATTTCTCCTACACTAGCACATATATACAGAGCATTTCCCTCCCTTCCCCCTCCCAGATCTCCGGTCTGTGTCCTGCACAGACACAGTTAGATTGTCGGGGGAGTGTTTCTCCGCAGGGGGCCTGCAGCTCTGCAGGACACCGACGTCATCACAGGACAGGAGGATTTGGAAGGAATCACTTCATTTCAGTAACTTGCCCGCAGCTGTTTAGTTCCCCTCCACGCTTCAGACTAACAGGTGAGTTCACTCTGCCCTGTCAGGCTGTCCCCCTCCTGGCTTGCTAAACAGCCGGCACCCCCCTCATCCCCCCACACTGTGCGTGTATATATATATATTTAGTTGTGTGTGGGTGTAATATATATATGTGTGTGGGTGTGTATATGTGTGTGTGTGGGTGTATATGGGTGTATATATATATGTGTGTGTGTGTGTGTGTGTATGTGTGTGTATATATGTGTGTGTGTGTATTGCTATATATATATATATATATATATATATAATAGATATATATATATATATTTATATAGATGTTGGTGTGTGTGGTGGGTATGTGTGTTGTATATATATATATAATATATATATGTGTGTGTATGTTGTGTATATATAATAGGTGTGTGTGTGTGTGTATTATATATATAATATATATATATATATATATATATATATATATATATATATATCGATATATATATATATATTATGTATGTGGTGTGTATATATATATATATATATATAATATAGTATATATATATAATATATGTGTGTGTGTTGTGTGTTGTGTGTGTGTTGTATGTTATTATATATGTGTGGTGTGTGTGTGTGTGTATGTGTATATAATATATGTGTGGTGGTGTGTGTGTGTATATATATATATATATATGTGTGTGTGTATATATGTGTGTGTCTGTGTGTCTGTGTGTATATATATATATATATATATATATATATATATTATATATACTATGTGGGTGTGTGTGTGTGTATTAGTGTGTGTGTGGTGTGTATATATATATATATATATATATATATATATATATAGAGAAAAAAAAGAGGAGAGAGCGCACGCCCATAGCGTATAAAAGTTTTAATGAAGGGGGGAGGGGGAGAGAGGGTGGTAGGTAAAAAACGCATTAAAAAAAATGCATTAAAATCAAGCATATGTGATATACATAATCACCACACCATCCGGTGTAGCTGAGACTCTTGGGCACTCCTAAGCTCCGTTGGTAAGGGGCAACGTCACTGCAGATTCCAGTGCTGGTAGCACCATGGTCAAACTGCAGGCTTCAGGGGCGTCCCAGGCTCCGTTGGTAGTGGAGCACCGTCCCAGCAGATCCCTTTGAGAAAGTTAGCCGTGACTGACGAAACGCGTAGGGGGCGTGTGACGTCAGACGCAGAGACATTGGAGTCCCACACTAAGCGCTGGAGCGTATTGATCCAGGCACGAGTGCTAGAGCAGCATTATACGGAACCTCTTTCTTGTGACATTTTCATAGCCTACTGCTTTGTGAATTGCTGGGACGGTGCTCCATACCAACGGAGCCTGGGACGGCCCCTGAAGCCTGCAGTTTTATACGCTATGGGCGTGCGCTCTCTCCTCTTTTTTTCTCTTTAGAAAATTATGGACATGGTTGGTCCATACTGAGAGCTGCCGGAGACCTGCATACCAGACACCTATACTTTTCATTGGACTATTTTGGGACTGGTCTATCCTTTTTGCTTTTATATTATTTTATTGGCATTGTTTGTGTGGGCCTGTATCATTATAGTCCACATTATTACTATATGTGGATATATGTATTGCTTATGTAATTTAGACATTTAACATCATACGTTTAGCACATATATTTTTATTGTAAAGTTCCTTAGAGGCGCAGTTATCTCCCTGTTGTTTGTTATATTAATATATATATATAGACACACACATGCGCGCACCACATAATAATAATATATACACACTCACAGATAAGATATATAGACCACACCACAGATATAATATACAAACAACAACACACCACACACACACACACACACACACACACACACACACACACACACACACACACACACACACACACACACATATATATATATACACGCGCACACACTATGTTTTACATTTTTGCATGGTGTGGCTATTTTCACTTAGAATTCGCCACACCTGTGGCTACATTGAAAAATAGGTTGCCCACCCCTGCTCTAGCAGAACCAGGGGAACAGGTAATCACTCACTCTCCCCCGAAGGGAAGAGAACCTGAGCCTGCCAGTGCACAGCAGCCCGGTGTGATACTTTGTCTCTCTCATGGTAGAGACCAACTAACAATTTAGAGATGCAACCCCCTTGAGTCCAGTAGGGGGAGAGTACCAGGTCTGAACCCAGGATTGGGTAGAACACAGACCCGATTCCACCCCCTGTCACTCAAGGGTACTGCCTGAGTGGGGAAAACCCATGATTGATCCCAACACTGCCTGCTGTTACCAGGACTGACATGTCAGGGTAGGGCAGAATAGTAGCCAGACCTGACCTGTTGGGGGGACGGACGGGGGACTTGGGGACTGGAGTTGAGCCCCCTTGCATTAAAGGGATATTGCATGTCTTACTATTGACCATGGCATTTCTTGCTGAACAGATTGCTGTAGCTTTAACGCGTCAGATTGAGAACTGGTGCAGTAATGTCTACTACACCTGTATTGTTTTGTTTGACTTTTCTCTGTTTGGACCGTAGTTTGGATCATAATTGCTGAACATATTGTGGCCTAAATTCAAATTGATCCGCCTTTCTTTGCTACTCAGAGCAGTTTTAAGAAAACAAATGCTGAAACTATACAAATGCTGAGAGTGATCTATTAAATGATTATGTGTAGGACCAGTTTGAGATAATTTGTGTGAACTAATTAATTTCATTCATTCTTATTTAATCAATTGAAATACTGTTTTATACTTATATCTCTCTTTGTATTTGTGTCTAAAGTTGCTATTCTTTTTTTCTTTACTTCATATATACGTTATAAAATCTTTATGATGTGCAAAATATTTGATGACCACATTAATATGTTTCTTGTATATACATTTTAATAATTTTGTTTCAAATTATTATTAATTTATGCCCAGAGTAGACAAATTACAAGTGCTCAGGTGGGGAGCTGTGTAGAAATATGGTTGTAATCAACAGATTAGTTAATTAAGCCATGATTTATTAATGACACACTAATTATACCTTATTTTGCAGTTCTAATAGGTTGATGAGTAATTTTATTAATCACCTCTGTGCTAATTGCAGACATGTACAGAAGAATCACTAATTAAACATGCAACCTGATGCAAAATAACTAATGATGCTGACATATGCAAGAATGGATGGGCTTTTTCTCGGTTTTAGTCTCAAACTGTATCAAAGTGATAATTTTTACTACATTCATTGCATTTTGTATACTTGGCAAACGGCAACATTTACTGGGAATAAGCCTACGGGATTTTAAAGTTTTACGTGTTGCTTCTACAGGTGTGCTGTAGTTAAATAACCCTTAAGGTATATTACTAATCTTAGTGCTTTTAGTTCTTTTATCTTTCAACAGGCTAAAGGCCTGGAGAAGAGTGTCCACATACAACTCTGCTGCTTATTTGTACTTGCTACAACCCAACCAGGAAACACAAAGCTGCCTGCTGCCCGCAGGCTCATTCAATGTGTTACAGTATATCCCTTATCCTGAGCTAAGCTAATAAGATTTTTTATTAAAGTCCAGTAATGTTACAAAATAGGAGAGGCTTAAAATTAATAGTGAGCAATATTAGGGTTAGGGATTGTCTTCGGGACTGATACAGCTCCTCGTTAGACGCCAAATCACAAGCTGATGTACATGGGCCACTTGATACCCTGGTGCAGAGATAAGAGATGAAAATGACGCTCTGGTGATATTTATTAAACTGCAATAGTGCCGATTGGGGGCACTATTACACAAACCCATGAAATCCAATCAGAGTTTCCATTAAATAGTGTGCCAATCAGTTTAATTATTAATCCTTAATAGAACCAGCTGTGCGGCTGAACCATACTCTATCCTAAGGCATTCTCCATCCCACACTTTACCTTTTGTTCCAGCATTGCTCCTTATTCCCTCTAGAGTGTAAGCTCTCGGGAGCAGCGCCCCCATTACCATCTGTATCTGTTTGCGCTTGTTTGTCCTTATTTGTATGTCATTCAGTTTATGTAAAATTGCCCCAAAAAGTGCCTTAGTACCATAGACACCAATGTGTCCAGGTACTTTGCTTCAGTTCTGCCCATGTGTACGCCTGCATGTTGGAGAGTGATTCTAAGAGGAGTTACACAACACTCATATTACACTGGCAGGGCCACCGACAAGGGGGGGAGAACTGGGACAAGTATCCCGGGCCTGGTGGCTGCGAGGGGCCAGGCCGGTGTTGCAAGTTGGGCCCGACCTCTGGCCGGGCCCAACTTCTTTGCCTGGCAGCCAGTCCTCTTGTTGCCGCCGGGAACACCCCTCACTGACAAGAACACTGTGCCACGTCGAGCCTCTGACACTGGGCGTGTTCGCAAGGTATGAAATGGGGGGGGGGGCTCGCAAGATCGCCAACACGGGGGGAGGGGGGCAGTCGTAATATGTTTCACATATCTTCATTCATTCTTCCATCAATGATTACTCAGATCTTCCCTGAGTACCCTCACTTAACATACATGGGAGGTGTCTCTTCTTATCCTTTAGTAATGGTATTAGGGCCCCCCTTCTTATCCATTTACTTGAAGTCCATTTCACTCTGGGTCCACTGCTGTGTTCCTAGCATGTGTAACCTTTCTGTTACTACTCCAATCCTGATTTCGAACTGCACTTCCTCAGGGGTACTGAACACTGTGGATGGGGATCTGCTTCTAGGGCTGATCCCCAAACATCCTGGTGGCACTTTGCGTGGTCCACATACTCCTCTGGGGACAGGCAATTACTTAATCTGGCCATAACACAAAAGATCCTGATTAATGGGGCACTGTCTCTATCTGGAATACAATAAAAGGGGGGCCTGACATAATTTATACTTTGTGGAATATCTTCCTACCTCTAAGCTCAGAAGCTTCCCTTCTGCTGCCACGCTGGAACTCCCCCCAGAATCCCTTTTCTATATACCTCTGATGACACGTCTGCTGTGTTATCACTGGGTGGACCTTACTTTCTATCCTAAGGTTAACTCCACATTTAGTAACTCACCAGGAGAAGGGGAGTTACACTAACTTCCATTTGATCCTATCTGAAAACTAAAAATACTACAAAGAATCCAAATCCTATCTACAAACTAAACCATAGTCCTAAACATGTTCTCAACTTTGACTCTAATCAGAACCAAAAACCCTAAAGAAAGGTGAACATAAAAGTAACTCTTAACTATAAAACCAACACAAAACCTTACACAATCCATGACCCTCGACAAAAATATTAACCTTATCCCTTTCTCAAAACAGTAACCCTAACCATAACCCAACACTCTAACCCAAATCCTACCCCAAATTATTAACCAACCATTGCCCTGTCCCATAACATTAACCCTAGTCCTACACCAAAACAGTTCTTTAAACTCTACCATAAAATATAAGCCATATCCCTGCACTAAAATTAAACCCAACTCACCACAAATCCTTAACCAAAACTGTATTACAAATGCTAACCCTATCACAAGACAAATTCCTAACTATAAGAAACCATGACCCTAATTCTAACTGCAACCCTAATTCTAGCTGCACTGTTAATTCTATCACTAACTCTAACCCCATTATCAACTCCAATCCTATACCCAATTCTAACCATAATCCCAATTCTAAACTTAACCCTATAGCTAACCCTAATTATAAACAAATGTATAACCCTAACCATAATTCTAAATCATAATTCTAATTCTAAACGCTAATCCTTCCCCAAGACCAACACTAGCTCCTGCCCATTGGCAAAAGAATAGCATCAGCTATAGCATGCAGCTTTTTTGTCACAGTATTTTGGGGCTCAGATGGGGTTGTCACCCCATTTTGGTTTTGGGGACTGTCACTCCTCTCTAAGCCCCACAATGCTCACTATCGTTTGGAACCCTTCCCTCTATAATACTATACCCCAGGGTGATTGAGGGATTCAGTCACTGAGCCGCCGAGCCACTGATTGATATCCCCCCTGTGCTGAAGCAGGGATATCCTGAAAACCTGACCTGTTGGGGGGTCTTGAGAACTGGAGTTGAGAACCCCTGCCCTAGTATGATGAATGAGACCTATATAATTTTGTGAGTTTACTGCATTTGAATACTGCCCAGAATTGCACAGCGAGAAACAAATTGCACCTTAAATAGCTGTTTTTGCACGGTTTTGTCATGTGATAACTCATTACAACGAGATATGTTCACATGTCTATAAACTAAGTTTGAAGTCAACAGTGTAATGCTGCAAGATCAACTTTGAGCTATGCATATAATAAGACAAAGCGCTCAATTTCAAGTACGACTCCATCCATTGATTTACACATAATTCTATTTTAGGAATACTGCGCAGTTGTTATTTCTCCCCAAATCCTCTATCTTTTTCGCTCTCTGTTTTTGGCTCCCTCCCAAGTGAGGGCAGTGACCAGTCTGCAACGAAAGCTTCCTCTGATTCTATTTGCCATGTTCTATCCAAGGCAGCAGGGATTTTCAGAGAGACTTTGTCCCACTTAGGCTGCGCTTATAGTGCCCGGCGACGCGACGTTGGGCCAAAACAAATACATAGAATCCGTCGCATGCGCTTATAGTAAGCGCAACGGAGCTACAAAAAATTTGGAAGCCATTGCAATTTGATTTTGGGACAGTCGCCACATGTGGCGGTCTCTACACCAATCACAGAGCGCCTACTGCACTCTGCCCGCCCCCTTCGTGATGTCACTGGCCTTGTCGCCAGTGACGTCGCTCCAAACTAAAGTGCAACTTTCGCCAGTAGCGACGGCGACGGGTGACGTCATCGATCGCGTCACCTGCACTATAAAAACGTGGCTTTAGAAAGGTCTGGGGAGGCTTAAGAAGGATGTGGATGGATGCCCTTTAAAATATTTTTTTAAATGTTTAGTCTCATTTAACCTTTCCATGGCCACGGACTCTCCGGCACTAGCTATTACATAATTGCTCTATGAGCTCTCACGCATGCGCTTCCTTATTCTGCTATTGTAAACGGAAGGAGAGGGTTTTTTTAGCGGTCGATCGTTAACGCCCTCTAGAAAATGAGCAAAACCCCATTTATTCAACAACATTTATATAGTGCCCTTATCCAGGGCGCTGTATATTAGTTAGTAAAACAGTGGTGAGGTTATACAGTATATGCAACATTTCATGTGATAATAATAATAGCATGGTTCTTGTATAGCGCTGCTAGTTTTACGTAGCGCTTTACAGAGACATTTTGCAGGCACAGGTCCCTGCCCCGTGGAGCTTACAATCTATGTTTTTGGTGCCTGGGCATAGAGTCATTGTTACATAGTTACATATGTAGCCCCGGTGCCCTCCATGTCCCAGAGACCCCCCTCACGAAGTGCCGAGTGGTCGCGGGTGCCGCTAGAGACAGCGACGGACCCGCCGGCACAGCGCGAGGGTGGGAGCCAGTGCAGGGAGCGTTGCGAGCCTTGGGAGGCTCGGCGGCGTACCCGGCTAGCAGGGGCCGCCATTGCTGGTGCGCGCGCATGTGGCGTGATCGCGCATGCGCGGTACAGGCTAGGAGGTTGTGGCAGCCATTAGGGAGTTGCGCATGCGCAGTAGGATTGCGCACGCGGCCCCAATACAGAAACAGCCTCCACGGGACTACAACTCCAATGAGGCTTAGAGAGGCAGACACCAGGTGCCTCATAGTGGCCAATGAGGGCCATGGATTCTCTGCCCAGGAGATAGATACATTTCGCAGGTTTAGAGCAACGGCAGTTAGAGCTGGGAGATAGAAGGGGAAGGAAGGGTGTAGTGAGCAAGTGGCTCCTACACCAGGTTGGTTCCCCAGGTCCCAGAGAGGCCCCAACTCTCCACCAGATTAGTGGGTAAGTAATATGGGACGGCCCCTAGGTTAGGGACTCTGCCCTTAGGTGCGTGTGGTGTGCAGTCTTGTCAGGTCACGGCTGCCAGTGCTGTGAGGGCTGCCAGAAGGCATTGTGTGTTGAAGGAATAAGTCTGTGTTGAGACTTGGGAAAGGGAGGGCCCACTAGTGCAGTAACTAGCGGCCCATTTCTACATAAAGTAGCGTCAAGCCTGACAAGGCCACACTGTGTCCAGGGACCTGGCACAGGGGTGATCTCCCTGTGGGGAGCGGGGATCCCACTCCATTGGGAGGGCGTACCTTTTCAAGGGACAGTACGGCGAGATGTGCGGCTGAGCTGTTCGCTGCAAGGGGGCAGTTTGCTACATCAACAATAAATTTGCCCTGTTCAAAGACAACCCCACTGTGTGAGTGTGAAGTTACTCTCCAGTGGCAGTCACCACCAAGAAGAAGTTCCTCATCAGGACCATCTCCCTGCGGACGCATACATCCTGATGAGGTGGAGGCGCTGCACGTGATATAGGTAGGACTCGCACACACTACCTCAGCTGCCTGTCTGGAGTGACAATCCCCTAATACCATCATGCGGGAGACTCAGGAGTCCTGTTGCCTACAGGTGCACCACCAGACACGACCATGTAATGGGGGCTGGTTAGACCACACGGGCCAATATGAGATTGGGTGGGTCAAGCTAGAGGGAATACCCGTTACACATAGTAGATGAGGTTGAAAAAAGATATACGTCCATTAAGTTCAACCTGTGCTAAATTTAGACGACAGATGCTTTATCCTATATTTGTATTTACAGTATATTGATCTAGAGTAAGACAAACAGAAAACCCCAGTGAAATATCATCTATGTTAATATGTCTTTGTGGTGGGCAGGAGTGCGAACATTATGGTCAGGTTATGGGTTAGGTGCATTGAGAGCTTGGTTAGTGGGCAGGGGATGGGGTTGTCTTTGGATTTAGTCTTGTCAGGGGCATGGTGATGGGTCTGAAATTCGGGTTAGTGGAGGCATTGGATCGGTGAGGTGGGTTACTTTGGAGGGTTCTGGAGGTACATTAAGAAGATTTAGGAAGGGGTGACGGACAGCGTACATCAGAAGGACCCACAGTGTGCTACCTTCCACAACTGCGCTGAACAGGGTAACTGCTCCAGGGTATAGGACATTACACATTTAAAATGTAACCATTAAACAGGTCACTGCCTTCATTTTGGTCCCAGGGAGGGCTGCACTTTCTAATCGTGCATTTTTTTTTTAACAATACCATTTCTCTGTAGACCGGAGTAATTAAATATATTTAATTAATAAAGAGTGGCTGCTTCTGTCCACTAATGGATTGATGGATTCATTCCTCATTTCTTGCAATGCATGGACAACCTTTACATCTCAAGCAAGATAAGCAAGAAGTAGAGATCCAGCCTTTCCTGCTGGGAAAATATGAAGCTACAAATCAAAAGGGAGGCCCAGCATCACCAGTCAAGGTTAAATCAGTGTTTAGCCCAGACAGCATATGGCATGCAGTGCAAACTGTGAATCAATGAGCCACCAGCATGTGTGTTATTTTCTGCTTCTCTGCTCATCAATTCTGTTTGATTTTAATTTGTTGAGGAGGGTGGGGGAGTGTGTGTGTGTGGGGGGGGGGGGGGGGGGGGGGTTGTATTTACTGCACAGAGAATATAACTGAGGCAAGAAAAAAAAATCACTACAAAAAAATCCTCAGAAAGATCTTATATACCCCAGAGAAACTAACAGGATTTTTTTATTATGTTTCTCAAGAAGCCAATGGATCTCCCTTTCTCTTATTTTTATTCCCTTTTCTTAACATCAAAAAACTGAGCACAATTTACTCTGAAAAACAGTTTCTGTCAAGTGGGAGACAAGATAACCAGCAGTTTGCAGCTTTACTTCTCAGAAGCTTCATATAAAACTTCCATAGAGAAGGCAGGAATAAAGTTGTCGGGAGTCGACAAGGTGTTGAGGAGCCAAGACGGTTGAACAAAACTATCTTGAACATGTGTCTGTGACATGAACGAGAAAACCACGAAGGACAGGCATCAATGAATTGTAATGTTGTGTGCGGCAAAAGGAAGCACAATACCCTATTTCCTCGATTCTAAGACGCACCTTTTTTCTGATTTTCACATGTCTGAAATCGGGGTGCGTCTTAGAATCGATGTAATAAGAAAATGAAAAGAAAACAAAAGTGCCTACAGTACTAATCCCCTCTTTCACTTACCATGTTTCAGGAGAAGTCCCATGTCAGTGGAGGATGAAGCAGGCGGTGGCGGCAGAAGAGGTCCCACGTCTGCAGATGGTTGAAGATGGACAGCTGGCGGTTGTGCGGCGGCCGCAGGACAGGTGTCAAGTATGCAGGTGAATGAAGATAAAACAGCGGGCGTGCGTGGCAGTGGCGGCAGGAGATCATAATAGCAGGAGAGCTGAGCAGAGCGGCATATGGGAAAGGCTGGGGAGGTGCACACTGTAACACCGGAAGTTGACCAGTGTCTGACTTCCGGTTACAGTGTGCTCCTCCCCAACCGTTCCTCTATGCCGCTGTGCTCTTGCTCAGCTCTCCTGCTATTATGATATCCTGCCGCCACCGCACGCCAGCTGTCTTATCTTCATTCACCTGCAGACCTGGAATCTGTCCTGCCGCCGCCGCACTCCCGCCGCACACTGTCCATCTTCAACCATCTGCAGACGTGGGACCTCTCTCGCCGCCACCGCCCACTTCATCCTCCGCTGACATGGGACCTCTCCTGAAACATGGTAAGTGAAAAAGTAATTTTCCTGGATTGTAAGGGCCAAATCGATGGTGCGTCTTACAATCGAGGAAATACGGTAATAGTATTTTTGATGGAAGGTTCTACCACTATTCATTCTTTATTGAACTTATTTATTTCGGTTCATGTTGCATCTTGTTCGCAAGCACAATGCACCATCCATGACCATGTTCTAAGTGATACATTCCAAAGGATGTGAGTGCAATAATTATGTATGTTCCTTGTCCTTGCTTAGCCATATAAGCTGATTAATGCCAAGGGTTTCACTGGTTTTGGGTTCTTAAAGGACGATGTGGTTTTTGATGGAATGCGATTGGTTTTGACTTTGGTTTTGAAATTATTAGGAAAATATAAATTTAAAAAAAAAGTTAACTCTTGTGCCCACCCTTAATATGCAGTACCTATATCGGAGAACACTTATATAACAGAGAATGCAATAAAAAGAAGAAGAGAAAAGGAAAAATACATATATGAAATAAGAAATGCAAAAATAAAAAGTAATACAATACAAAGATTACAAATAATATATGAAAATAAACGGAAGTAGAAAGTTACTGGTTATTATAGCGCCTAATACTATGAATACTGTATGAAAACCCACATTCGCTTAAAGAGGCAATCCAATACAGTAAGAATTTTGAATAATTGTATTTAGCAAGAGTGATAGTGTTCAGTTGTAAATGTATATATATATGGTGATTGTATTTATGGTACTCGCTCTTTAACCCCCGCCCATATCTGCTAAGGATGGTTTGACATTATGTATTATTTTGTACCTGCCGCCCCCCAGTATGTTCTCAATAAACATTTTCATGGGAAGTAAAGAGGCAATTCAAGCAATTTGGGTTTTTTTTTTTTACATTTATTTTTTTACATAGGATTGAAGTGTTTGGATCTCAAGAGTTTCCTGTATCCTTATCCCACCCTGTCCTTATCAGTCAGCCAATAAAGGTTCGGGGAAGGGGAGAGAGGGGGTCTCTGCCTGTGCAAACTCTTGTTTAACACACACTGATATCTGACAAAAGGGAGCTGCCAGAGGAAATCAAACCCCTCCCAGGCGTCAGCTCACCGTGTTTACAAACCAACCTTAAAATGTATTTAAAAATACTTAAAGGTTCAAAGAGTTTGGTAAAAAGGCATCAATTGCCCATATGTGACTCCTTAAAAATGTTTCTGACACTTTAGTCCTAGGAGTAGAATCTTGACTATAGTACCTGTCATACATTATATTTATAATCAAATAATTATATATGACGATTACAAACTCTGTATTATTTTCTGTATGAACCAAATAAATTGAAAACATCATAGTATATTCATTATAACATATTTAATGATGAGCTGCCTAGCCTGCAACATTGAATTATTAATCATTTGGACATTAACTTTATCTTCTACTGGAACTTGCTGGTACACTTGCGGTTCACTAATCTATGGGTTTTAAATACTTTAAAAATATTTTTGGTACAGATAAGAGCTACGGAACTGAATGTAATCAATAACCACTATTTATCTGTCTTTCTTAAGCTCTTTGAAGCAAGACGTTTTTTTTTATTGATCTATGAAGATGTAGCTGAGTGAGGACACCTGCAGTTATATCTGTGACATGAGGTACATCACAAGCTGCATCAGTTAGTCCTGGGGGGCTCAACTCCAGTCCTCAACCCCCCCCCCCCCACCACAACAGGTCAGGTTTTCAGGATATCCCAGCCTCAGCACAGGTGTCTCAATCAGAGGCTCATACTTTGAGCCTCTGAGCTACCTGTGCTGAAGCAGGGATTGATTGAGCCTCCTGTGCTGAAGCTGAGATATCCTGAAAACCATTAGGTAGGGACATTAGTATAAATATAATGAATAAAGAACATGGATCTGGATACTTCACAGTATATGAATAGTAATGGGCGATTTTTTACGACATTATTATTTCATGAACTTATCGCAAGTTTAATATTATTTTCTATAGTGTTTTTTTTTAGCAGGGTGGCCAACACCAGTCCTCAAAGGCCAACAACAGGTCAGGTTTCAAGGATATCCCTGCTTCAGCACAGGGGGCTCAATCAGTGCCTCAGTCATAATGGTCACGTTTAAGACGGTCAGAAGCAGGCCAGAAAAGATCGGTAAGAACAGTGGACAGTAAATCGGAGGAGTTCAGGCAGCAGAGACAGAAACTGCTTTTACCTTATCTTTTTCCTTCAAGTCGCATACTTTATTGTGAAATCAGCCAGATTGTTTCTGCTGGGGAGCAATGGAGATGCAGTGAGCTAAGATGTTCATAAACCAGTTGGTTAAAAAGCCCCCTGGTGTGACTTTTCTGATGCTACAGTACATCTGTATTGATGTAATATTGGATCTTCAAACTATTGTGATTAAAATAGAGGAGCAGAACCACTTAGAAGTAAAATAAATAAATAGAAAAAATGTGCAACTTACTTTCTTTAGAGAGATTAAATTACCCTAAAAGTAACAGGTGTACCTATTTGCATCTTGTAAAACAGGGGTGCTCCCCCCCCCCAACAGGTCAGGTTTTCAGGATATCCATGCTTCAGCATAGGTGGCTCAGTCCCAGCTTCAGCACAGGTCGCTCAATCAGTCCCTGCGTCAGCACAGGTGGCTATAAAGCTTACACAGAAAGAAGACAAAAAAAGAAAGAAAGGAAGTCACTTGACACTTGAGGAGAAAGGAAGAATGCTGGAGGAGAGAGAGGCGGAAAGAATTGGGACGTCATACAGTAAGGTATTAAAGGAAAGTGGTGGGAGGGAGAGAGATAATAATAATAATTACTTTATTTCATATCGAACGAGCAACAGAGAAGCCCAATGCTACATCCAATATGACAAAAATACACAGTAAAATACTTATATATTCTGTTGAAAACGGGTAATTTAGTTTAACCCTTTGGCCAAAGCGTTGTAAGCCTGTGAGCCACGACAAGGCATGACCCAGTTCACAGGTCCTAACACTATCAGATAAAATACTACTTCTATTAGGATTAAAATGATCATTTACCTCTATTAGAGGGAGAAAGACCAACATTGGATCTATATCCAGTAGAATAAAAAAGACTTGCTGACTTGGGAAGTGGCGAGGGGCGGGCTTAAAACCGTAGGAAGGAGGAGCCACTAACCTCCAGCAGCTGAGACAGCTGAAAATAAGTTAACAAACAACACAGGCTGTGCTCAAAGCTGCGAAATGCAGCAAGCATAAGCTTACAAGGGACCATGTTATATGGTTTCGAAGCAAAAGGTGGCACTGTGTGCTCATTTGCATGTCCTTTCCCAGAATCCCTTGCTGCAGTGGAAGCGCTGTGTGCTGGGTGACAATGGTGAAAGGCGGGGTTGCAGACCTGTCTAAGACATGCAAATAAGCATACAGTAATATTTCCATTTGCTATATATATATATATATATATATAATATATATATATATATATATACACACAGCAACATAATTGTCATAATTGTTGTCTGTTCTGTAAAGCATTATATAAATTATAGATAATATACACCATAATGTTATCCCTATCATATCATCATCATCTTCAGCACCCGTTGATCTACTGCTGGATGAAAGCCTCCCAAATAATCTCCCAGCTACTGCGGTTGCAAGCCAATCTTCTCCATGTTGCCCATATAGTTTTTTTTTACCGTAGAACAAGTTTCTCATTTACCCATAGGACCCTAAAATGACTTTACTTTTGTATATTTTGATCAAGATTGTGTCATCTACACTCCACAAGAAAACCGAACACAACCAAATGCAGAGATCTGGAGACCCAGAAGCGAAGGTTAATGACCTCCATTCAGCATCTGTCATGTTGGAGTCAATTAATTCTCAAGTGCATCCTATTGTTTTGGAATTATTCAGCCTCATTTCACTGCCATGCCTTCTTTTTGGGGTTAATGATCTCTTTACTGCAGCCCAATGTTTGGTAGTCACACTGGGAACAATTGATCTGACATCTAAATGATCCAATTGATCTGACATCTAAATGAAATCATACAGCCTGTAAATAAAAAGCAAAAGAAAATAATATTCCAGTTTAATGGTCTTCAAATTTGCATGCTTATAACCACATACATTTGAAAGTTTATATACATGTACACACACACACACACACACACACACACACAACAAACACACATCACCACACACACACACCACACCACACACACACATATATATATACACACACACACACACACACATATGTGTATGTATGTGTGTGTCTGTGTGCTTGTACAGTATGTATATATGATATCTATATCTATCTATCTATATAACGTTTTATTTAAAATGTATATAAATGCAGCAATTTATTTGTTTAGTACAGATAGAATGATGTATAATATATATAATACACATTTTCAGGTTATTATTTAAAATTAGAAATATTATTAACATAAGATTGAAAAAATGATTTTTTTTAAAAAGTCATCATAATATAGCATTTAGGTATATATGAATTCCATTTATATCATTAAATATGAAAAGGGGAAAAGTAAATGAAAAAAAACACTATACATTTTTTTAAATTGGAAATATCACTATACTGTGCAGAAAAATATATAAATACATATATACACAGTTGCACTTTTACAGTGTTTCTGTAGCAAATGTGTGGTGTTTTAATATTCCCTCTACTCTGACATTGTAACAGCAGGTTAAAACTGATGAAACTTTACAGGTACCGCTTTCAAAAAAGTTTACAGCAATTCTAGTACAGTAACTATGAATCCAGCTGTATTCCAATTTCCCTCTTCCTTAATCACACGGAAAAATATATATTACATTGTATTGTATACAATTATATATTTTTGAAATTTCAATCACCTATAATACATATTCTGAAAAACATACTGCATGCTCCTTCACGATTGCATAACATATTAAAATAATACACACAGGAGGAGGACACCGCAGAGGGGAGACAGAGAGAGAGAGTGAGAGAGAGAAGTTGAGGAGATTATATAGATATAGAGATAGATATATATGATAGTATATAATATATAGATATTATTATTTTGGTACAAATAATATGGCATAATCCAGTAATATATTAGGAGTGTAATAAGGGATCTGTTGTTTGTGTTACTGTTTATTTAAGTTAAGATAATCTTTGTTAAATATCTCTGTCATTTAATAATGAAGAATCAAGAATAACTGCCCTGAAGATACAATGAAACAAGTTATATGTCATGTTTTAATGCTAATTGATTTGTTAATGAGATTGCACTAGCGGTGCTGTTACGAGTGTAGCCAGACTTCACTACAGATGGCAAAGTACTTAGGCTGGACAGCTTTGGATAAACTTCCCTTTCCATCAGATAGATGCTTTAATGGTACAACAATTTTGCTGCATTCCCATCATATAGTTCCCAGGGTGGGAATGAGCTGGTACAGAGGCATAGGGACGCCTGCCCACCTGTCACCATCTGTTTAGCCTTTAGAGCCACTACTTATATAAATACAGGACCTTTTATTGGCAGTGTCTTGTTGAACAAGATACGTGAAGCTACTGTATTTGTCTACAACACAACCTTCTGCATTATATTCAGCACTGACAACCCAGCCTTGTAGGAAGCTGCTGTATCCAAATTCTTTTCTATCTGATAGATGGAAATGTGTGCTCAGTTGCAGCAACAATGCATTAATACCAGCATAGTTGCATGCAAAGAATAAGAAGATAATTCATAGCAATGAAGTTATTACTAAGATAATAAGTCCATTTGAAAACTTGTCATATTCGGAAGATTCATTTATTCCCACTTCTGTCTTTGAGCTGTTTTGGAAATATAATCGGACTGTTGAAGATATGAAGTCTGATACATCATCTCAAGGAGATTCCCATGTTGGAGGTCAGCCACAATGCAAAGTGGCAGATGGATGTCCACTCGGATGTATGTCAACCAGAGTTGAAGGTTCTACCAAGAGAAGACTTGCTGCCAATGCCAGAGAGAGAAGGAGAATGCAAGGACTCAACACAGCATTTGACAGCCTAAGAAAAGTGGTGCCACAGTGGGGTGAAGATAAGCAGCTGTCCAAATATGAGACCCTTCAGATGGCATTAAGCTATATCATGGCTCTGAACAGGGTCCTCTCAGAAGCAGAAAGATGCAGGAATGATGGAGACTGGAGTAACATACACATTTATGAACATTTCCACCAAGATCAGTGCCAGAATTATCTGGGACTAAGATCTCCAACGGCTTGTGATCATCTTACTCCACAGACATTTTCCCATTAGCATGATCATGATTCAGTGTTGAATTAGAGGTCGGAAATAGATTATTGTCTGTACATCAGTGAATAAGAAGGAATTAAGCTGCTGGAAAGGTAAAATGTTTAAGATTAGCCAAGCAATCATCATGGTTATCTGGACTGTACCAAAATATTGTTAATATGCATTGCTTTGTCTATTTGTACTGTACTAGACTATTAATAATATACATTATTGCTAATATGCAATGAAAACAGATATATTTCTTGAGTTCTAGCCTATTCACTCATTCTGTAAAAGTTTACAAGTCAAACTTTTTAATTGATTACGTTTGAGAAATGGATGCATTTACTTCTATGTATTTTATTAAGATGCCTAGAGGGCAGACTTGGTTTTATGAGCACATTACAGAACAAGCAGAAACAAATGATTTTACATTTGTACTTTCTCTTGTATTTTAGAAGCTACTGAAAAGCTGTATACTGTAAAAAAATCTGCAGCCTTTAAATGCAACTAATGTCATTTTCTGTAGTATAAATACAAAAAGTCGTTGCAGTGTGTGCATGAATGACACAAAATAAGTGGAAATAATTTGTGTAGTTGTGTGTGTGTGTGTGTGAGGGAGAGAGGGGGAGATTTATTGCAAAGTGATGGTGCTGTGATTGAACCGGTGCAAAGAAACCAGATTTATCAAGTACAAATATCCTCATTGAAACCAATGGGATTTTCTTGATGGATACATCTGGTGCAGAGTTCTTGCACCAGTATTAAGCTGGTTTTGCAGCTGGAGACTCTGATAAATGATCATCTAATTGTGTAAATCAAAACAAAAGCTAGTGAGTGGTTCTCCCTGCACTGTAAAACAAACACACACACACACACACACACACACACATTATCGTTTATTTGTAAAGCACCAGCATATTCCACAGCGTGATACAATAGAGGTACAGAGACTTGATAATTACATAAACAGTTACATACAAATAGAAACAAACATGCACAAACAGATGCAGAAGGTATTGTGTGTGTGTGTGTGTGTGTGTGTATCTCTCAAAAAAAGGACCTGAATGCAAAAGAAAAATACAGCCCTGTGCAGATGTTCTTACTGTGAGTTGGAATAAATCAAATCAAGGGCACTGATAATACACACTCACATAAGTGAATCCCTCTATATGATATTAATCAGGGTGGAGGATATACAAAGTGCAGTGTGCATGGGTAAGGATGAGGTGGGAGTGACTCCTAAAATAAGGGGCAGATCATAGCGTAATACTGGTATAAGAAGGTATATAGCGCAGTTAAAATCACACAATTTCTGCAAACATTGGCGCTTACTGGGAACCGCCCAGCACGGTCTGTAACCGCGATTCCAATTGCAGTCGGCTCGCCGTGACGGAGCGTGGAGAGCCGTCCCCTTCGCCTGGGAGGGAGCCTGAGACGGAGACTGCACAGCGCTGTTTTTTCTTTTCCCTTTCTCTTTTGCGCCCAGGTCCTTTTTGGGGGGGAGAATTTCAACTGCCCTTGCACTTTTGGCAGCATAAGAATAGGCATAGTTATTTTTCTAATATATTTGAAATGTGATGGGGTTGGGGCACCCACTTAGATAGCAGCACCCTCTCCAGAAGTCTGGTCTATACTATCAGAGCACCTATAAGGTACTGTACAAAAATAACAAAGAGATAGGCACACCATAAATAGGCAAACATTTATTTTATTTGCCCAACGTTTCAGCTTCCCTCTGGAGCCTTTATCAAGAGCTCTTCCAAAGGGAAGCCAAAACGTTGGGCCAATAAAATAAAATGTTGCCTATTTTTGGTGTGCCTATCCACAACATACACACATATACTGTATCTCTCTTTCGTGTGTGTGTGTGTGTGTGTGTGTGTGTGTGTGTGTGGAGTAGGGGTAACCAATTCCAGTCTTCAAGGGCCACCTACAGGTCAGGTTTTAAGGATACCCTTGCTTCTGCACAGGTAACTCAATCAGTGGCTCAATCTTCGACTGAGCCACCTGTGCTGAAGCAGGGATATCCTGAAAACCTAACCTGTTTATGGCCCTTGAGGACTGGAGTCAGCCACTCCTGTTCTAGGGCATATGTAACAAGGCAAAAGTGGTCCTATTCTGGTGTAAACTACCTGCACCAAATAAATAATCCCATGAGGAGTAATAGGATTTATGTTTTTAATAAATCTGGTGCAATTATTTTTGTCCCTCAATTGCACCACTTTTGCCCTAATAAATATGTACTCAGACCATGTTTGCATTTTTTTATTTGTGCATTTGTGCTAAAAAAAAAAAAACTAGTACAAATTTTCAGAAAATGTGTGTCGTGTGTGAAGGCTTCCTACAGTACATACGATTCATAATTCATTGTTGTAAATGAATTTTGACGCATTGCCTCATGTTAAATACCTGATTGATACAATTTAAATGAAAACAGAACTATGATTATTTTTTATTTACAACTATTCTAATGTCAATATCAATTATCAGTGTAATATTATATATAATAACCATACTGTGAAAATAATACATTTTGGGAACCGATATAATAAAACATCCGTGCTGCGTCAAATGCATTTTTGGTTGGTCCATAGCAATTTAATTCTGCGCTAACACTATTACCAAACTTTTTATGGTTTACACCAGGGGTGCGCAAACTTTTCCCCCTGAGCCCCTCTGCCTGCTCTCCCCCCCTCTCCTTGTCTACGGTGTTCTGACGACACTATGTCATTGATGGCACGTTGCCATAACAACGTGGCATCATGTGACCCCCGCTGCGTCATTTGACGCCACGTTGCCATGGTGACACGTCACCAGAAGTTACCGGAGACAAGGTAAGCAAAGTTACAGAGGCCTCATGCGCGATCCCTAGCATTTCATTTAAATGCTTTGGGGAAGAGCGCAGGGCCTCTGTAAGCGCCGCGCCCCCCTCCAGAAAGTCTTGCGCCCCCCAGTTGGCACACCCCTGGTTTACACCATGTGAAAAGTGGTGGATGATTTTGCTGCACGTTCCCCTTTTTGGTGGACGCACGGAAACAGACTTTTGTTCTTTTGTTTAGTACATACCAGTTACACCAGTCCATTTCTGCATAAAAACAATATATTATTATTTTTTAAGCTGATGTTGCAAATTGAGAAATGTACATCGGCGCACACAAGCACAATTTAAATTGAGATTTATGCATGCTAATTTTCAGCGAAAAAAAAGCTTTTTGCGACGCTCAGTACACAAGTCCTATAGACATGGGGTACTCAGCTCCAGGTTTGTAGGGGTGCCCAGCTCCACTCCTCACAACAGGTCAAGTTTTCAGGATATCCCTGTTTCAACATAAACACAAGAAATCTTTGCAAACTGTCTGCATCACGGATTATATCCTGTATGTGTATGTATGATTATTTTTCTGCGCTGTATTTAAGATATTGTACTGTCATATCTTCAAATCTGTAATAAAATGTACAGTATATTTGTGTACAATAAAGTTGTTGTTTTTCCAGAAGGGGGGTGGCTATGGGTCAACCGGGTCATCTATCAAGGTCTCCCGGCTGCAAAAGTGGGACAAAAAAACAACAACACCAGACAATGTAAGGAAGTGTTTCTTACTTTTGACGCAAACTATTTTCTAAAAACTTTCCAATCTCACAGTCTAAAGATTACGGAAATCCTGATAAGAGCAGGACATGCTAAGGCATTAACTGAGCAATTCATGCACTTAAAATAATAATAATATTGTTATTATTTAACATAGGTTTGCAGCAGGCGGTCTCTGACAGTTGGTCGTACCTGTGTCACCGCGACCAATTGGCCGCTGCTGCTTCACTGTGACTCACTCCGCCGCCGGAACCTGCCGCCTGCCGGCCATTTTGTCGCTAAGGGTAAATGTCTAAACCCCTTAGTCTAAGTTCTCACCCTGGTATCTCAAGCCTGATGACATCACGGCTTCCTATTGGCCAGCAGTGTGCAGGAGCTTCGACACTCCGACATAACGTCAACCCTGCCAGCCAAGCGGAGCGCCTACTGACACTCCATATGGAGGTCTGCATCTCCGGAAAAAATTAATGAGGTTCAGCTCTAGAGACTCCCCTCCACCCCACCCCAATCCCCCGCTTCCATCCTGTGTAAATAAATAAACAAAGATGGAGAAAAAATGCTTGCTTGGATTGCTTCTTTAAGATACTACTATTATTAGTAGTGATTGCTGGGGTGATTGCTGCTTTAAATCTTTGTAAAACACACTGGTCCCTAAAACCGTATGGTAACCAAATATAAAAATAAGTAAATAAACCCCCCATAAATAATTAGACAAAAAAATGATTGTGATAATATAATTGCTAATAATACTAATTATTATTATTATGATAATAAAACACAAAAGAAAAATTATTATTTTAAAACTAAAAACAAATCATGAAAAACGAGTCTACGCATAAGCAATATATTAGCAGTTTATTTGATAATATATCTTTATTTTCACTTCACATGGACAAACTTCCAGGATTGAAATATTAGGAGATGGTGCCCTTAACTTCAAAGCATCTCCAGTGTCAGCATCACCACATGACATTGAATCAGGTAAATACAAATATTACACATTTAATATTAATACAATATCTATGGTTCTTTATATCCTTTTGCTTTGTGGACAGAAATATTTAAATAGGTTAAGTACACACAATCAAACTCATCACCCTGCCAGTAACTTCAGTGACAAAGCTAAACAACTCATTGTATGGGTTTATTATACTATTGGTGTGTCCAAGCTACGTTAATGGCAAACATATTTTAAATATACTACAGGTCGGTTATTAGGCTATTTAATTATGGCACAAAAAAAAAAAAATTACGGAAACCATACAGGTAATAAAAAAAAAAAAAGGTGATTTGTAAACTTTCCGGCTGTATTTTCTTCACAGTTTGAGTGTTACTTTAGCCAGCTGAATTCACAACTCCTCACTCTCTACTACATTTCTGGGCGAAGATAAGAAACCCAGTGCAGTTTCAACCGGAGGGAAAGGGCTCAGGATGTCCAAGGCTTGAAGAGAGAACATGGAATAGCGGGAGCCAGAAGATCGAATCTTTTTAATCGACTGAGGAATCTGATGGTGCCATTGAGCTGCAAAAATACAGTTATATTAAATATAGTCACGTCATAAAATACATACAGTTAAAACCAGAATAATCTTAGATACTTTGTATATGTGCTGAAGATGGGCAGGTTTGCGGGTTATTAATCAAACACATTATATAAGTTATAGTGGGTAAAAATGTGTCAAAAGTCCTCCACTGTGCAGTGCACAGCGAATAAAAATACCACGTGTGAGCACATTCACATCTCAGACAGGTTTGCAACCCCGCCTTTCCCCATTATCTTGTAGCATAGAGTGCTTCCACTGCAGCCAGGGATTCTGGGAAATGACATGCAAATGAGCACAACACTCAAAATTAGAACTTTGCACATGTCGATGTTTGTTTGGACGTCTGAGTCGAGTTTTGGAACAAATTCTTTAATCCGAGCAACAACCTAGGAAAGGCTTATCCTTGGATTTGGCGAGGGGGCAGAGGGGAGCAGGGAGTGAGAAGGAAGGTTTTACTTTTTCATTTCGGTAAAAAAAAACTTGATTTAATTTTTACAAATTCATAACCAATTAAGTTCAGGCAAAAAAAAAATGTTAGAACCAAAGCTAAAAATTCCAATGAAAGTGCCCACCCGTACCTGTGTCTCACATTTGGCCGATTAAAAATGCAAAATATATATAGGAATAATTCGACGGGAGAAGCATGTATTATTACCTACTAAGAAAATGTTTGGTGCTCATTAGCAGTAAACAATCTCATTAAATCAAAACTCAGGATTTAATAACAAATAAATACACAGCCATGTCAACAGAACCAGAATACCACTTATTTTATGAATTATTTTTTTTGATTGCCAATAACATTTGCCGCAGAATACAGACACACCATTTACGTTGTCCTGTAGATGGATTTACAGAAACTTGTAAAAATTGCAAACAGCAATGGGACATGATAATGATCCAGACTGCGTCGAGATAAGCAACATTTTCACCTAAGTTTGTTACAAGTGTAAAATTTGCGCTCTCCTATTGGCCAGGGAGGAGGAGAGAGGGAGAGAGAGGGATGGGGAGCGAGAGGGAGAAAGAGGGAGGGAGGAAAAGAGGGAGGGAGGAAAAGAGGGATAGGGAGAGGGATAGGGAGAGGGAGAGATAGAGGGAGAGAGAGAGGGATAGGGATAGGGGGAGGGAGAGAGAGGGAGAGAGAGGTATTGAGCACGTATCCCTAATTGTATTATTCTTCCCTCTATTACATGAGTGGCCAACTCCAGTCCACAACGGGCACCAACAGGTCAGGTATTAGGGATCTCTCTGCTTCAGCACAGGTGGCTCAATCAGTGGCTCAGTCAAAGACCGAGTCATCGATAGAGACACCTGTTCTGAAGCAGGGATAGCCTTAAAACCTGACCTGTTGGTGGCCCTTGAGGACTGGAGTTGGCCATTCCTGCTCTATTATGTTTTATGTAAGACAACATAATGGGATAGAATTAGAGGAATAAAGATATAATACAATATACAGTACAATACAACATACGATTTACAGTATATAAACATAAAGGGGGCGATGTGTCGAGGCAAAACTGGAGCAAAAGGAAAGAGCAGGATTATTTGCTTTAAGAAACTTTTTAGTGCAGTTTCTTAGCTCCAGTCTTGCCCCTGGGAACTTTCATACATGTGTATGGTGTATAAACACAAAAGACAAAGCAATGTAGTATGTGTACCAAGGCAAAAGTGGTGCTAATTTGGGGCAAATCAGTTGCACTAGATATATCAAAGAACAAAATCCTATTGCTTTTAGTGTAGACTTTTCTCTGATACATTTGAAGTCATCTTTTTGCTCCAGAATTGCACCACTTGGGAGCCTATTCATTAAACGTCAATAAGTGCATTTTCAGGCAAAAATAGTCATTTTCAGGCAAAAATAGTCATTTTCAGGCAATTTGCATCACAACTAATTCATGCTGTCCAAACTGTGCAAAATGTGTCATTTGTGATGCGATCTGGTTTCGGTTATGCAATTTTGTGCGGTATGCAAATGAGCAGATGGGCGAGAGGATATATTGGAATATATTTGCCATATTTCGTGGTGTTTCTTTCCTAGGTATCTCACTGTTTGATGCGTAGGCGCTATCTGTGTTAGCCGGGCGTCAAAAACCTACCATATATGTCAAGTCTCGCAGTACAGGACACAATCCCCGCTTCATTTTTTGCTGACAATGTGTACCAGCCAGCGTCTTCTTTCCGAGCAGGCTGGATGAGAAGGCAAACATAGCCTGTGGTATCTTGATGCATGCTGCAAAACAGAGGCAAGAATGGTAAAACATTTCCCTCAGGTTTTCTTTCTACATAATGTTACAAATTGTAAAAGCATACATTATTCTTATGATGCATTATGTATTATTATTATTATTATTATTATGAAAGATAGAGGATCAGGGACTTGCGAAGCCCCTGCAAGCGGTCTAAAGTAATACAAAAGTATTATTATTATTACGATGCCTTATTATTATCATTATTATTATTATTCATTATGCTTGTTATTATTATTATTATTATTATTATTATTATTATTCATTATGCATTATTATTATTATTCATTATCATTATTATTATTATTATTATTATTATTCATTATGCATTATTATTATTATTCATTATGCATTATTATTATTATGCATATTTGTTATTATTATTACGCATTATTATTATTATTATTATTATTATTATTATTATTGTTATTATGCACATTTGTTATTATTATGTATTATTGTTTTTATGCATTATTATTATTATCATCATTATTATGCATTATTATTGTTATTATGCATATTTATTATTATGCATTATTATTATTATTATTATTATTGTTATTATGCACATTTGTTATTATTATGTATTATTGTTTTTATGCATTATTATTATTATTATCATCATTATTATGCATTATTATTGTTATTATGCATATTTATTATTATGCATTATTATTATTATTGTTTTTATGTTTTATTATTATTATTATTTATTAATAAGAAGCAATTGTTTTTTGTAAGGAAATAGCTGAAAGTTCTCAGTGCATATTGGTGTAATATGTATAAACTAACAAAACGGGGCAGTCCCACTTTGCAGTTAAAATAAAATAAGCAACTTACAGGAGTGAAGCATATTTTTAGAGAAAGAGGAGTGCTAGAACAAGAGGTCATGCTGTGGAGCTGGAAGGTGGCAGGCTGAGGGTAAAGGACTCCATCAAGGAACACACATGGAGTAGCCGCCCAGCAGAGGTGGTAGAGGCAAATACAATAAGGGAATTAAAAACAGCTTGGGATAGACATACAGATGTAGCCAGACTTGCTGTCCCTGGCACTGCAGACGATCAAGCAAAAGTCAACAGCACCAGGGACAGCGTCTGTCGCAATCTCGCTGTGGGGGTTGATCCCTGGGGGGGGGGGGGGACCCCAGCGTTAATCCTGCGATGCCGTTACAGTGTGGGGCAACGGCACCAAAGACATCTGTAGCAAGAGTTATTACTGCCGTTAACGCAATGCATTGTGATCATGCTACCGCAGGGGGGCTCAACTCCAGTCATCAAGCCCCCCCAACAGGTCATGTTTTCAGGATATCCCTGCTTCAGCACAGGTGGTTCAATATCCGTCCCTGCTTCAGCACAGGTGGCTCAATCAAAGACAGCCTCTGATTGAGCCATTTTTGCTGAGGCTGGGATATCCTGAAAACCTGACCTGTTGGGGAGGCTTGACGACTGGAGTTGAGCACCTCTGGTCTACCTTCTCTCTTTCCTCTCCCCCCTCCCTCTTTATTGGCTCTCTAATAACATTGGGACGGGATAAGGGTAAAGATAGTTGATTGACAAACCCTCTCCTATTCAGAGGCCTCTAAGAAATGCAATTTGTAATTATTTTCTGCATAAACACAACCAGCCAACATTGCTTTTACATTTCTCTAAGGAAGACAATGATATTATGTAATTGTTTACAGAAGGGTGTTTTGTGACCAGCTACGTGGAAACTGGTATGGTTAATACAGTACCTCATCCTTTGCTTGTGGACAGGAATGGTTTCATTGTCTTTCTTCCAATAGAACACAGGAGGCGGCATTCCAACCACTCGACTCTCTAACCGGACGGGGTGACCCTCGGGGACGCCACAATTTTGTAGCTTCTCCAAAAATATGGGCGCTTTTTTCACTTCCTGTGCTGAAGGAGATAAGAGAATATATGTTAATGTAAACTCTAAACATGTTACGTTCATTTGCAAAATGTAGATCTGTTGGTATATTAATATAAGATTTTACACAGCAATACCTCATCTTTACCTGACAGATATGTACAGCAGAGTGTATGAGTGCATACAATATATATCACACATTACATGCTGTGAGATGCTCATCCTTAGGGGACTTGTGACCGCTCCTCCCTGGTTTTGAGCAGGCTCAGACCACTTTTAAAAAGCAGGTCTTGTGATGCGCCTGTGAATGACCAGTCTATTAAGGCTTCTTCCTCCATCAGAGAGGTAAACAGAACGGTCGCAGGTAGTGTTAGGATTTGCAAAAGAGGGGGTACCGTGATGTGATGTGAAGGCTAATAATGCTTTGTCCAAAGAATTCAACTGAATGACCCTCACTTATGAGAAGAACAGATACAAGCATGTAATTATATCATCTGTCACGTTGGATGTAGCACTGAGGCTTTCTGTCTTCTGTTATATTACAGGAGGTCACAATCCCAGTCACACTCCTTTTGACACAAATACACATGGTGTGGTGGGTTTGGATTCTGAGAGTGCAGGGGCTGTGTGTGTTTAGATCCTATATTTATAGTTACTTAGTTACATAGTTACATAGTAGATGAGGTTGAAAAAAGACGTACGTCCATCAAGTTCAACCTATGCTAAATTCAGACAACAGATACTTTATTCTATATCTATACTTACTTATTGATCCAGAGGAAGGCAAAAAAAAAACCCCATTAAGGGGAAAAATTAATTCTTTCCTGACTCCAAGAATTGGCAATCGGATTAATCCCTGGATCAACATCCTTCCCATGTATACTTATTTGGTATATCCCTGTATACCTTTCCCATCTAAAAAGATGTCCAACCTTTTTTTGAACAAATCTATTGTATCTGCCATCACAGTCTCCATGGGTAATGAATTCCACATTTTAACTGCCCTTACAGTAAAGAACCCTTTCCTTTGTTGCTGGTGAAATCGCCTTTCCTCCAACCTTAAGGGATGGCCCCGAGTCCTTTGTACTGCCCGTGGGATGAATAGTTCTTTTGAAAGCTCCTTGTATTGTCCCTGAATATATTTGTATATAGTTATCATATCCCCTCTTAGACGCTTCTTTTCTAATGTAAATAAATCCAATATAGCTAGCCTCTCCTCATAAGTTAGAATGTCCATTGTCCAAATGTAATTTGGTGGCTCTTCTCTGCACTCTCTCTAGTTCCATAATGTCTTTTCTTAGGATTGGTGTCCAAAATTGTACTCCATATGTGGTCTTACTAATGCTTTGTAAAGGGGCATAATTATGTCTACTTCCCTTCCATCCATTGCCCGTTTGATGCAAGATAAGATCTTGTTTGCCTTTGCAGCTACTGCATGACATTATAGTTATATTGATCCAGAGGAAGAAAACACAAGAAAACACAAGGAAACATTTTCCAATTACTGTATGTCCGGCACCAGAAGGTATCTGATGGGGTACTATAGCAACACAGCAATAATGGACCGATATAGGTTATCAAGTGATGTTTTGGATTTGCCCTTAATATGTGTAGCACATATACTGCTTCCAACGTTTAACCCCTTAGGCACTGCATACATGACACAAATTCCATTGCTATTGACTATATCAGGCCTGCACAACTCGTAACGTGAGAAGGGCCGAACTGCTCCAAGGAAAAAAAAATTGGGCCGCACGGGTAAAATCATCATCATCTCTTCTCCAGCACCTCATCATCATCATCCTCATATCTCCCCCAGCACCCCGCATCATCATCCTCATATCTCCCCCAGCACCCCTCACTATCAACTTTTGCGATACTCCCTATGTATCTCTCATACCCCCATCGCTCCCCCCCACCCACACACATAATACTCCCCCTCCACATCAAACTCACTCTCCCCCTGCACCTCCCATCACTCTCCCCCCCTGAACCTCACACCAACCACCCCTGCACTTCACATCAACCTCCCTGCACCTCACATCAACCCCCCAGCACCTCACATCAAGCCCCCAGCACCTTACATTAACCCACCAGCACCTCACATTAACCCACCAGCACCTCACATCAACTCCCCTGCACCACACATCAAGCCCCCCAGCACCTAACATTAACCCCCCAGCACCTCACATAAAGCCCCCAGCACCTCACATCAACCCCCCCTGCACCACACATCAAGCATCAAGCCCCCGAGCACTCACATTAACGCCGCTGCAGGACACTCACATTAAACTCCCTCACACCTGCAGCATTAATCCGCCCCCCCTGCACTTCAAATCCCGCGCCCTCGCCTGCACTTCAATACACCCCCCTGCACTTCTTCAAATCACCCCCTCCATGGCATCAATCGCCACCCCCCCTTCCTCTACCACCTACCCTATCTAGGCTGGTCCATAGAAGGACAAGCAGCTGCTAGGCGTGCGGACGCTCCGCGCTGAGCCCCTGCATCCTCAATGAGGATGCCTTGAGAGTGGGGCTCACCGCGAGTGTCCGCAGGCGTTCGGAGGCTTTGGAGTTTTCAGAGTGCCAAGCTGTTTTCAGCAAGCTGTTGGCTGAAAGCATCCAATCACCTTAAGCAGCGTCAACGTCACGGCGCCGTGACGTCGGCGCCGTGACATTGACGTCAGTTTAGCGTCGCGGGCGATTGGCCCAGCGACGTCAACCAAGCCCATGCCACCTCCAACCACCTCCCCGGCTCCCTTCGTGGCACGTGGCCTGCCTGCAAGTCGCGTGGAATCTGCGCGGCTGACTGAAGCAGGCGAGCCTTAGCGTTAGTGCGCATCCTTGTCTATCACACCGGCTTCTGGTATGTGCTACGAGCTTCCCTTGCGGTGTTTTCAGGGGGGAGGGGTGGGGGGGTGGAGGCCAGGCTGGCAGGCGGCAGAGTATGCAACGCTCTAGCAAGTCAGTAGGTCAGGGGGAAGTGCCTCAATGCTAAGCGTGATGGCATGACTACAGGCGAGCCGGGTGAGAGCGGCTCGAGGGCGGGTGATGGTGACAGCGGAGTCTCAGGGAAAATTAAAAAATACTAAGAATAAAGAGGATGAACACGAAAATAAAAAAAAACTCTAGAATAAC
>CM071573.1:62478068-62520206 GCA_036426205.1 Ascaphus truei
CAGTGATCCACAATGTGAAAGTCCTGAAATGAAAAATTCTCAGATGGATGGTACAGGATATTTTCACAGAGTCCAGGGAGTTGAATAATTCCGATTTACGATGTGATCCCATAGGAAGTGACGCAGGTCACTGAAACGAGGTTCGGGAGGAGGAGCCCAAGGTTTGATGACCAGTCCAGCCATGTACCTAGTGCTGGGTGCGATGCTGGTGAGAGTCGTAGCCTGCACCGCCCGCCGCTGAGGTTCAATGCGGTGGAGTTTCGATGAAACGCCAATTCAGGAAGGGGGCCTTAGTGTGCATTCTAGGGCTGCAGGACAAGTGCGGTACGGCATCCGGTGAGGCATAGTCAGGTCATCCCATTTACTGTAAGTGGGTGGGTGCATTTTGTTTTAAAGTTTTTTATAAAGTGTAAAACGTATTACAATTGTGTGTCAATCCTTGTTTCCTGCATGGACATGCTTGAATTACGTCCCTGTGAGTGCTGGTCGCTGCATGGAATAAGAGATCACTGGTGCCGGTCACGTGGGTGTGGATCCGTGAAACACTGAGACAGAGCAGAGATCACAGTACAGATTTCTCCCTTGAACGCACAAGATATTATCTTGTAAGTAGGGTTTCTTTGTCCCGTTGTTCAGAGTGGGGTAGGAGTAGTGGAAGTATGGCCATACTGGGGTTGTGTGTACCTCTGTATGTGTCCCCAGAATCACTTTGGACATCGTTAAAGGGAATTATCAACTCCCTGGGACTCTGTGAAAATATCCTGTACCATCCATCTGAGAATTTTTCATCCAGGACTTTCCATTTGGATCACGGTATCTGGGACATTTGTAGCGCCGGGACTTTTATTTTGTATTTGTATTTATTTCACAGGTTGGGAAGATCTGTTTATTAGTTTCTCTGGCAGCTTGTACACCACTTAGAAGTGGTTTTCACTCACATTGAGTGATCACGTTCACATCACCAATTCATTGCCATTTTTCACACTATTGTGAGTTAATTGCACATTGTAGATTAGCGCTTGTTAAGGGTATTATTGTTGTTTGTAAGGTAATATTAATGATATAATATTGTGGATTTTAGCTCGCTAAGATTGTGTATTTTGATATGACATCAAATACCCACTAAGTAAGTGAAAAATGCATATGGTAAAAACTCCAGAATTCTATTGAGTCAAATTGTATTCCGTTATAAGGCGATAGTACATTGGCAATATGGGAGTTTATTGAATAGGACTCTTGGCATCAAACCAACATTTTAAAGCCTATTTGCAACCTTTGATACATACCCCTTTAGCGTTACATAGCCAACCAACACTTAGGGCTTATTCTATATGATCAGAAGAGGCTATTGAAGTCAATGGGAAATTTCGGCCAAATCGAATCCTATAGGATAAGCCCCTTAGCACAGTTATGAGTTAAAATCTTATTCTCTTCTATAAGCCCATGTTCAGCAATACAATAATTCAAAAGCAAACTCTACAACAGTATTTAATACCTAAAAAAACAACCACTTACAATAACTTAACTAAAGCTGCATAAACATGATTGGCAGAATCTTACCTACGACACTAAGCTCCAGGCTGAAAGAATTTTGTCCCGTCTTATTTGTTGCGATACAAGTATAGGTCCCAGCATCAGTTTGCAAGAGAGGATCGATAAGGAGAGAATAAACTCCATTCTCCCTAACCAACATTTTGTGGCTGGCATCTGGTGTAACTAGTTTCCCATTGAGAAGCCATATCATGTCTGGTGCTGGTAACCCACTGACCTATTAAACAAACAAAAAAAAATATCATATGGTAAATATATTCTTTAAATCAAAGTGATAACTAATTAATTGTAGGAAAATGTATTGGATTAGTTGTATAGTATATTATAGACACACTGCATTTTACTCATATGGGTGTCTACCCGGGCCCAGAAGAGCCATTCTCATCTTGGGTATCTTTGCGTCAATGGACGAGATGTATCAAGGCAACTTGAGGGAAAAACTGACCCAAATTGCATAATTTTCATCTTGTTTCTCTTTGCGTCAATATCACCAGTATTTGTGGAGTGTCAACAGGAGGAGACAGTGAGTGGTTACATAACACACCGGCTATAATTAGATGTATCAAATTCTGTGTGTCTGTGCATTACTTATCTTGTATGTGCATCAAAGAAATCTGACAAGCTTGAAGTGGTGTAAACGTCTCTGTCTAACAATTTGCATCAAATGTAGGAAACCCTTATACTTGATGCACATACAAGCAGAAAATGAAGCCGTGCAGCAAAACAGATATCTCATTTCACTATCTTCAGGTTGATACATCTCATCCACTGTACCAAGGTCATTTACTCCTCGTTTGCCTATGTGCACCAGTTTGTGATTTGAAAGTGCTGAGAGTAGGAGTTAGGGAGGAGGGACATGACACACATATCATAATAAAGATATGCAGCATTATATTCTGCAAATGCATCATTTTATTAGAATAAAAAATACTGCCAGTCCTGAGGTTGTGTCAACTTCTCTGGCTAACATAATACAACTGACTAACCTATTTCTTATATTAGAAGTATGAGTAACAATTGGTGCAGTGTAACCTCTTCATTAAACTGCGATAATGGCATTCCCTCTCGCTGTATTTATTACATAGCCAGTGCTGTTGAAGTCTATGGAATAAAAACTTGTGATAATATAAATTATAGATGGATATGTTCTGTTATCTGAGGAAAACTGTCATAATCTCTGATAACATTGGGGATTTATATACACTAGATCTATGCACTCTACACATTAAAAAGCTAATTTAAAGCAGCAATTCCTCTACGTGAATTTTTGTCAGTGGGTCCCCCAAAGCTGAAAGGCACTATTATTAGCTCTGTTGACCCCCAGGTTACTATGATATCTATCTTTTCATGTGCCAGTGTTTCTGGTACACATTAGAGTCTAACGGTTAGACAATCAATATGGCTGACATCCATGCCTCTCCCACATAAGCCAATAGGAAGTCACAATGTCATCAGAGCATGACATGGCAGCTCTCTATTGGACCACCCCAGTGACAATCGTTTATTTTACTTTAATTTTACTAGCAAATAAAAAAGGTAAATATATCGGGAACTGGGGGGTCCCCACAGCTCCACGCACGGTTCCTCCCAAAAATGTGGTGCATTGCTGCTTTAACTAACATCCTTCCATGTTAAAGTTTTTGGGGAATCTCAGTGTTCACAATCATAGCAACACTCTTTTTGGCACAATATATATGATGTGGTGGATTTGCGTTCTGATCTTACAGGGGCTGTGTGTGTTTGTTCATGAAATAAGAGCAACATGAAGGATTCATGACACACTCTTTATTCGTTCTGTTTGTGTCACGAGCAATGAGATCTTACCTTGCAATCCAGTCTGCACAGGCGTCCTTCGTGAGCCACCATATCGCCAGGAGCCTGAAGAAAGTACGGACGGAAAAAGCGCTCTTGTACCCCTTCACTCTCTACTTCCTGCAGCCGTGGCCGAACTCTGCCAATTACACTTATATTAATGATTCATCAGATGCAGGGACACGCAACAGATGCAATTTTCTACAAATGGTAACGCTCGGTTCCTATCTCTACTGTTCTGAAGCTTTAAGGCTCAGGTTTAAGGATACTGACCAAGCAAACAGTCTGCGATATTTGTACTGTAACACCGCCCCCAAAAAAACATACATACGGGTATCAAATTGTCATATGCAATAGTGCCGTGAGTGCACTCAGCACTGTACAAAGCAGAAAAGAGATAACATACATGCCACAGGATATTTAGAGCCACATGTTAAGCAGTGCTATATTGTAAGGAACCTTATGGCCCATTTACGAGTAGTCCATATTGACCCATATTTACTAAGCGGTGCTATGCCACAAGACAACGTTACGGGCTGTAATGTGCCCACTGGTGAAGGAAGGTCTTATATGGAGAAGCACCCATTGAGCCTCACAGTTTAGTAAACATGGGCCTTTGTGATCCTAATATTCTGACTACCACCACATCTCATGTCTTATATGAAATCCTTTTGACTGTCGGATAAATTAGAAACACATTAAGGTCTATGTTTCAGGGCACGCAAATACCCTTTATGCCCTTAACATAAATATTGTAGAAACCTTTAAAAAATGAAATCCAAAAAATGTCACTCCATTATTTAGATGGTTTAGAATTTGTTGAGGATCTTAGAACTTTTTTTGATGGCACTTGGACATTTGATCACACCCAGTAGCACTCCTTTGGACACAAATATATATATACAATATATAGCAGCACATATCCAAGTGGCACCTTATAAGTGGCAAGACTACTGAACAACTGAAGTTTAAAAGGAAGTTCAAAAGAAGTGAAGAATAAGTGGACACCCCAACTGGCCCTGATTCCTGCATTTGAACTACGCTGGAAAGGAGGATATCATCAATACCAGACTGCATCATTACTGCTGTGATGCTGCCTTTACCATTTATATTTGCTGTTACTTCACTTCTTCTCAAATTATGCACTTCTTTTTACCAGCCTCAGTATGTCTCAAACTCTATTCATATATCTCCATCTCTCCTTCCTTCATCACTCCTCAGTTCACATGAACTCCTTTCTTACCTGCGTCCTCTGACACCACACAGCTATATCCCCTGCACTAAAAAACCCCTACAAATCATCCTCACACATCCTCTTTCTATCCATGCTTCTCCTCCTTGCTTCTGGGGATATCTCTCCCAATCCTGGTCCCTGTCTTATTTCAACTTGCTCTCGTCCTCGCCTCCCACATGCAACTTCTACTCCTTCTGGTGTCAACCCCTCCAACCTCATACCCATCCCCTGCCACCCTCCCTCCTCTCTGCCTTTCTCCTGTGCCCTTTGGAATGCTCGCTCCCTCTCTAACAAGTTCCTCCCTGAACATGACTTCTTTCTCTCTCACTCCCTGCTTCTCTTTGCTATAACCGAGACCTGGCTCACTCAGTCTGACTCTGCTCTGGAAGCTGCCCTCTCCTACGGTGGCCTTTCCTTCTCCCACACTCCGCGCCTTTTGGGCATTTGCACAAGGTCTGTATTGTCCTGATATGTTCAGCACAGCATCGAGTGCCATTTGTTATTACCATATACTGGGCAATGAATGAATCAATCTTTTATTCAATTAACTCTACAGCATTACCTATGAGACAGGACAGTTGGAATTGACCGCGTTCGCAATGGGGCTGTTTGCACAAGCAAATGACCGGAGCAACTGATTCTTCCCTGCAAAAGAAGAAGATGAACAATTACCTGTTACAATATTAGGAATTCAGGACCATATATACTCAGAAATGC
Source organism: Ascaphus truei (assembly GCA_036426205.1). Classification (NCBI taxonomy): domain Eukaryota; kingdom Metazoa; phylum Chordata; class Amphibia; order Anura; family Ascaphidae; genus Ascaphus; species Ascaphus truei. The sequence goes on from CM071573.1 coordinate 62,483,383, forward strand.
GACTGCGTGAGATACCATTCAGACTGGAAGACTCCTTACAGCTCCATTCAAGTGAATGAGCCAAAAGGGGCCTTATTTACTAAGAGGTGTTACTCTACAAGACATCTTCCACCCCGGATGACACCTTAGAGCCTTTTCAATTGAATGGACCATGAAGGACATAGTGTTGGACATATTTACAAAAGCTATTGTCGAAGGGCCATATTCACTAAACAGTGCTAAGCCATAAAGCACCTTATGGCCCAGTCATTATGGCACAGCACCATTTAGTAACATTGGCCCTATATGTGCTTACAAAAGGAAAAAAACATGTTCCTTAATTATAATGAAAATAAGGCTTCAAAGCAAATAACCGCTACGTGTGAAATTGAGCCAACTGGAGTGTATGGCTTTGTAATGTGGAGTACAAGTCTTGCAGTGCGTGTCTCCAAGCTGAGGAAAGGAAACGGTGTAGACAAGCCAATTACTTTCCTCCAAGATCACTCTACCTTAGAAAGGTAGAATTGTCATGGGCTTCTCATGGGATCAGGCATATTCCCCTTCTTCAGGACTTTTCATGGGCTTCTCATGGGATAAGGCATATTCCCCATCTTCAGGACATTTTCATGGGCTTCTCATGGGATCAGGCATATTCTCCTTCTTCAGGATTTTGTCATGGACTTCTCATGGGATCAGGCATATTCCCCATCTTCAGGACATTTTCATGGGCTTCTCATGGGATCAGGCATATTCCCCATCTACAGGACATTTTCATGGGCTTCTCATGGGATCAGGCATATTCCCTATCCTCAGGACATTTTCATGGGCTTCTCACAGGATCAGGCATATTCCCTATCTTCAGGACATTTTCATGGGATCATAAGGAGTAGTGCATCTGTTTCCATCATGGTGGCCTCCCATCTATGTGGCTACCATTTTAAAAGCTTTTGAAGTTAAAAGGATATCCACTAAACTCCTGCAACTTAAGGGATCCCAAAGAAAGCCGACACTATGAATAATAGGAGGGTTTCAGGGTTTAAAGACGAAATGTTGATTAAATAAATTACTATTTTCAAGTCTTGTGAATGCCTGAATTTTTTCAACTTTTTCTACTTTTTGACTATATATATATTTATATTTTCAAAGACACTGGACCTGTATATACAAATCAGCTTCTAGTAGTGATGTTTGGTGGTTCCACTTGGGCAGAGACCACTGGTGATTCAGGGACCACAGTTTGAGAACCTCGGCCTTAGCTGAACTTAAGACAAAGTACAGAGGAGAACGATTACACAAACCTTCCCTGGTACTAGGTACAGTATATCATTTATATGGTGCATTTACAGTATCAAGTACACTTTTGCACTAACTGGATGCTGAGAAAGGTTGTTTTAAAAAATGATCTTGTAAGTATATCAACAACTTTAAACGTTTGCTGTTGCGAGTGTTCAGTACAGCAGTTATTTAAAGCAATATAGTATTTTGGTTCATCCTCATTGCCGCTCTACTGGTACAAGACTGCAAATGACAGTAGATTGGGTTGATATACTAATAGTTTATGTCAGATTCATGCAGATGCAGCCTACTAGCATACCCTCCAGCTGTACCTAATTACAGGGTATACTTAACGTTGGGGGGTCCTGTAAGACCAGCTGTATCTATTAAATACAGCATTTTTGTGTTTTTAGTAAGCTGCGTAGGTTAGGAGACTTCCATAGGAATTTCTTGGAAATACTTCCACCCAACACAAGTAGAGGAGCTACAGTGTTATGTGCAAAATTTTGGAAGGGGGGGGGGGGGGGGGGGTTGTACTAGGTCCATCAATTAAAATATCCTATTAATTACAAATGGATACAATGAAATCACTTCTGTGCTGCACCCCTTTGTGAGGCCCAAGGTCGTAGCTAGTATATCATGGGGTCTGACATTCCAGGGGCCCCATGATATAGTTGATACGTCAAACTATTTGCTCATTTTTGTAGGTGAGATGACGTTCTGCGCTTCAGTGGATGTAACAGAAAGAGGACGGTCACAGCGAAAAAAATGTCATCCTAAATGAATCTGCTCAGACAATGTTTGCTAATGTCCCAAAGTGACAGGGGTTTAGGAGCCATATTAACCCTTTGAGTGGCTCATGACGTAGTAGCTACGTTCCCCCGCAAAAATGCTAATTTTCTTAGGGGAGATCGCTAAGGACGCGATCCAAATTGATGACTGATGGAAGGGGGATGACCCCATATCTTTCGTAATCCTTGACAGAGCGATCATGTGACCACTTCAGAGGTCAGGTATTCAGAAGTACCAGTAGGGCGGTGGGACTCTGGTCCTGGCAACCCCCTGCAGCACTCAAAGGGTTAATATTTAGGGTTTGGGGGATATTTCCTAGGAATAAAACAGACAGGTTAAAAAAATTCAGTGAGCGGGGGGGTGGAGGGGGGGTCTAGAGAGGATGAAAACAGTATGGGTGATTTTTTTGCAAATGTAAAAATATACACAAGCTGGGGGAACTTCCCTTTTAAATAGCTCTAAAGTCCCAGCAATGTAGGTTCTTCACGGGCTCACAGTAAGGGCATATTAATGAGAGCAGCAGCACCACCTAGTGGCTTAACAATAATTTAGCTCAAACTGTCTTAGGCTAAGGCTACGGCCCCGCTCCCAGAGTCAGCGCGCCCGCACTGCAGACAGGCGGGGCGCTGACATACACAGACCGCGATATGCGGTCTGTAGGGAGCGGGAGTGGGAGGTTTGAGCTGGAGGGGGGGCGTGGCTTGAGCGGAGGGACCTGCTACTCTCCCCCCCCCTCCCTCCACGGCTCGGGTAAGTAAAGCAACACACACACAGACACACACACACAGACACACACAGACAGAGGCAGGCACTCACGCACACACATACACACACACACACACACACACACACAGACAGGCACGCACGCAGTCAGACACACACAGACAGGCACTCATACACACACACACACACACACACACAGAGGCAGGCACTCACGCACTCAGGCACACACATACATACATACACGCACACACACACAGACAGAGGCAGGCACTCACGCACTCAGGCACACACATACATACACACACACAGACAGGCACGCACGCACTCAGACACACACACAGAGGCAGGCACACACACACACACACACACACACACACAGACAGGCACTCACGCTGCTGTCACTCCACACTCCTCCCCGCTCCCCGAAGCCTCTCCTCCTCCCGAAGCCTCCCCTCCCCATTGGCTCACAGCCACACCACGTGACGCGTCAACGCTAGGGAACACCATTCTCTTGTATCCCATAGTGGCTGACGCGCCACAGTGTGTAGTAAGCTGTGCAGCCAGGGGGGACCAGCTCCGCAGGATTCCCCTGCTTGTGGGGAACTCGCGTGTGGCCGCCCGCGCCACCGAGCGCAACGGGACCGAGGCCTTAGGGCTTGGTCCCGCTGCGTCCGGTGGTGCGTGCGGCCGCGTGCACCACCAGCCCCTTACCTGCAATCCATTGGTCCCCGCTGCCTCCTCCCTCCGTGGCGCACTACGTGCTGTGACGCGTCAGCCGGCCAGCGCTACCAGAAGAAGGTGTTCTGGAGCGTTGACGCATCACGTGGTGCGCGTATGAGCCAATGAGGAGGTAAGGAGGGGAGCAGGGAAGGAGCTCGTAGGGAGGCGGCCTGTTTTTTTTTTTGCCGGCTTTTTGACTCTCTCTGCAGTGTAAGCAGATGCACGGGGGAACCCCTGGCAATGAGGAGGAGGAGAGGAGGAGGGGAGGCTTCGGGGAGCAGGGAGGCTGCGGGGAGCGGGACACATGTATTTACACTGTCCTCACACTCATTTACATGCAGGGCCTGGGGGACGGGGCCCCGCTTCAGGGCAAACTGAGGGAGGAGAGGGGGGGGCGGTGGACGGGACGGGACTTTACAGCACCCGATTAAACTGGAGATATGTCACTCCAGCACACGGACACACGTCATGGTCGCGCCCCCCCTCGTCATGGCCCCGCCCACCCGACCCGTTTGGTCACGCCTCCCCCGCTCCGAAAAAAGTTTCCTGCAGATCGCGGTGCAGTGAGTTGCACGCGACGCCGGCAAGCAAGACAGCCGTGCGGACGCGTGCAACGGGGCATTAGCCTTAGGCCTGTAATACAGCGAGCGCGCGTCAAGGATAATTGCATGTGTGAGCCTGACGCTGATATAGTTGAGATGCGCGAACTTAGGAAAGACATGAAATTGGGCTTTTCGCGCTGTTGGCGCGCCATGTGACACTGAGAGCCAATCAGAGTGCGGCCTAACGATGTGACGTCATGGCCACGCCTCCTCGCCGCGCACGTCACCGTTTATACTCTAGGTACAAAACGCGCACGTCACGTGCACGCATAATGCCGTGCGCATGGCCGCACGCGCACCAGCGGTTGCTATAAAACCAGCCTTATGTTTGTGTGGGAGTAATGTGGGCTTTTCATTTCTAGAAGGAGGAAAGACAATATTTTTAATGAACTGCTATTTCTAAAGTAGCGTAGCATTGGGATTCAGGATGTGCTATTGATGTTCCATTGCTCCCTAAATGTAAGTACACAGCAAATGTGCTAATAATATGCTCAGGGCCGCTGACAGATTTCCCGGGTCCCAGGACTACAGTTCTCCCCCCCCCTCCCCATCAGCAGCACCTCGAGAGCCCCCTCTATTTTCCTCTTTCTTCCCATGTATTTCTTTCTCCTTCCTCCGTCTCACCTCTCACTCTCCCACCCTCAATTACCCCACTCTCACTCACCCCCCTGCCTCACATGCGTTTCTCTCCCCTGCATCTCACACTTACTCCCTCTTTTCCTCACTCACCCCCTCTCTCTCTTCTCATCTCCCCTCTGTCAATTACACCACTCTCACTCAATCCCCCTCCTCCTCACTCATTCTCCCCCCCCCACACGATTCCCCCCACAAAATATTTACCAAAAAACTTCCCACCCCCAAATACATACAAAACTGTCTGCAGCAGAGGAGCAGAGGAGAAATATGGAGCAGTAAAAGCTCATGTCCCCGCTTATTCCTCACTGATAGAAAGTGGTGCAAAAGCCATGAGCAGTCTTTGGGCCAACTGTAAGTCTCTCATAGGCTGGCAGTGGCTCACAGGCTTCCATCTGAAAAGCCCAGGCCCTACAGCTGGGGGTAGGAGTGGGGGGGGGGGGGAAACTTTAGTCAACAACTGAGCCACTGATTGAGCCACTTGTGCTGAAGCAGGGATATCTGAGGACTAGAGTTCCCCACCCTACACTATGTATGATAAAGGTTCAAACAAAAATACATGGAATAGGAACAGTCAAGTTCTTGCAAAGGATTACCTGGGGGTTTGCTGCCATGATCGTATAGTTTCCATCATCATCATTGGTAGCAGCTTCAATATGTAAACAACACGTTCCATCTGCTTCTCTTCTCATTTTGCAGTGGCCATTTTTCTTTGAAATCTGCTTGCCATCTTTAAACCAATACACCTAGCGGAATTAACATAAAAATATGTTCAAACCTCATCTCACCGCATATAAACCAAATCTAGAAGCCGACATTAAAAAAAATGGTCTTATGTAAATTAGACACAGCTACGATGTACAGATGTACGAGTCTTCATTATTTACTTGTAGGTTGTATGATGGTTTTTTTTAAATGGTGTCAACCACCAATATTTACCCAATATGGCAAACTTGACAAAGTGCAACGGCATAAGGAGGTGCAGAGTACCACTGTTTTTTAATTTATAAATCAGACTACCACTAGATTTTATTGAAGATTGAAATCAAAGCACGTCTTCAATGCTTACATCAGGGGTGACCAACTCCAGTCCTCAAGGGCCACCAACAAGTCAGGTTTTTCAGGATATCCCTGCTTCAGCACAGGTAGCTCAATCAGTGGCTCAGAAGGTATATCTTGAAAATCTGACCTGTTGGTGGAGTTGAGGAGTTGGCCACCCCGGCTTACATTATGCCTCAGGTCTACTGACAACTTAGACTTACCTTGGGTACAGGTATTCCGACAACTTTGCAGGTAAATGTAACAGATGTTCCTTCCACAACACGGAAATGCTTGAGTCTTTTGTCAACAATCGGTGCAATGCACTTTCCTGTAGGTATTTCATCATGCTCCACTTCATCGTCTGATTCATCCACAGGGGTACGCTCAAGGCGAAACTCGATTTCATTCATCAGTCTCTGCTCGAAGCTGGAGATTTTGTACTCCTGCGAATCAAGGTAAACTTTACTCCAGTGCATACAGTATAGAAAAAATCAAATCAAAATAGCAGACAATTTTATTATATTCCTAATATATTCCTAATATGAGGTTAAAAAGAGTCTAAATGAAGGACGGGTACTCTGCTGTTTTGGTTTTTATATTCTCCCGGGAGGAGAGAGGAACTGTGAAAGAGGGGGGAGAGAAATACATGCGAGGGAGATGAACAGAGGGAGATGTCTATAAAACCATTTCTGGGAGTTTGGACATTACAACCCCTGAGGAAGCCGACTTTCTGATGAAAGGCGAAACGCGTAGGGTTTTTTGGCCCTCGGAGGACACCATACCTATCAGCCAACCACCTTACTCCACTGGGACACCGTACTTGTGGTGCGCGCGCAGACATGGAAGTTCCGAGACCGGCAGGAACATCGCCGACGTGAGGAGTGGATCGGACCATCGTGGGCTAACAGGCGGAGGTTGTGGCATAATCCTGAGAGGCTAGAATGTGCCCGTAACACACTCAATGCGCTTAGCAGACTGGGAAAATGTAAGTGTGTTCCCTCTTTCTTCCCTACTCTGTTGTATCATTAAACTGTATTATGCTATGTTCTTCTCGTATCTTATTTGAGGAGGACTCCAGCTTGCAGCCATTGTTTCATCTTGACTGCATTGTGGTCATTGACTACAGTGGACCAGCTGTGAGTGCTTCATTTCACTTATTGGGCACTACACAATTATCACCATTTAAATTTATTTGCGCCTTCACTGTGTTTTCAATTGTTTGCACGGTACTAGTGACCGTTACTGTAGGCTGCACTAAGTCTGTTTTATATTGCACTTGCATATTTGAATTATCAGTTTGCGTTTTTACATTATTACCAAGTCGCTTTTACTACTGCCCAGTGTGTATCGATGATTAATGCACTGAATATTATAGGATATATATATATAAATATACGGCTCAACCCCATTATAATGCGACCTGTTACAACGTGAATCCACGTATAACGCGATGTAAGCGTGGCTCCCAATTTTCGTATTTATGACTACTTTACAACACGATTATTGGTATCTTAAATACTTTATTGTACAATGCATACAATTGTACATTATTTCTAACGCGATCCGCTTATAACGCGATGTGATTCTTTGGACCCCAAGCACAGCGTTATAAGGGGGTTGAGCTGTATGTATATTTACCCGATAAATTTGAGAAAAAAATATTCCCATTGAAACCAATGGGATTCCCTTCTTCGAAAAAACAGGTGCAGTTTTTTGCACCAGTGTTGTTCCCATGTGACACCTTGGAGACTGATAAATAGCACCCCTGGTGAGATACATTCAATATCTAAATCTCCCAGCTGCAAAACAGGAGCGAAAATATTTATCTAAGGTAAAAGGCCCATAGAATACAATTGGCATTTTTGATAAATATGGTGGCTCTACTTTTGCCCTAGTTTTCCAGCTGGGTGACAGTACTGCCAACCTAACTGTCATTAGAGATTTTGATCCAGTCCTTCGTTTTGCCTAGAACTTGTGACTCAGGACTAGAGATGTGGGAACATTTTAGTTCTAATTTTCTGTAAAAACGGTGCATCTTCGCAAGTTTAACTTTTCACAAATTCGCCGTAGGTAAAGGAAACAAAGTCGCCTTTTTTTAAATTGAATTTCACAAACTTTCATCGTCGAAAAAAAAAACCTTGGAAGTTCGCTTAAAGCTCGGGCGCAGGAATCAAAATTAAGATTTTCAAAGTCTGACAAAGCAAAAAGAACAACAACAAAAAAGGACACTTTTGCGAAATTCCATGCTTTTGCGTGGATTGTGAATGAAAAAACGATCAAACTAATTTTCGTGGGTTAGCCAAGAATTGTTCCAAAGTGCGGGGAAACAGTTTCAGGCGAGAAGACTCCTGCTTGTGCAGCCAACACAACATAAACAAACACATTCTTCAAAGTGCAGGTCTCCTCTAGCACAGAGGCACAAAGTACATCTCTACTCACAAGTTCATAATGCAATTCTTAATTTCTTGTGACAGCCAAGAACACAGCCAAGAACAGAGGAGGAATGACGTTTCAAGTCCCATATGGACCTTTCACCTGATGAAAGGTCCACATTGGACCTGAAACGTTGTCCCTCCTCTGTTCTTGGCTGTCACAATAAATTAAGAATTGCGTTATGAACTTGTGAGTAGATATGTACTTGGTACCTCTGTCCTAGCGGAGACCTGCATTTTGAAGAATTTGTTAGTCAAGAATTGGAAATGTGTGTCGCAATGTTTGCGGACCGAACTTGAACATGTTCATCCATCACTAATCAGGACTGTGCTAGAATCTTATGATGATGGCTAATGCTGCATTACATTCCTTACCTGCTGCCGTTGGCTGTGTTGAGACGTATTATCCCTGAAAGAGAACTTCCTGTCTAATTCTCGTACAAGCAAATTCTTGTTGTCGCGAATTTGTTCTGGAGCATTAAAATGCACCGGTTTTGAATTTTTCTTTGTCATTCCACGAAAAGACCTGTAAGAAAAAGCGATAACAATCAAATATTACATAGAAAACCATATATTGTGTATTAACCCTTTTGATGATGAAAAACAAGTGGCACGAGGGCATGGGGAAGCAATCAGAAATAATTGCTACTTTAAAAAATAAAATTACATACAAGTGAGCAACCACAGATCAGAAGCAAAGCAAAGACGTTTTTGAGAGGGGAAAGGCGTTGAGAAAGTGGGAATAGTAGTTTGTTATTGAGAATTGCTCCATTTTCTCCTTGCGTTTGCATCAAATGTAAGAAAGTGTGTCATATGATGGAACCCAAATTGTTAATGAGAAAAGTTTCAGACTTCAGAAGATTTCTTTTTGCAGCAAATACAACACACAAAGGGATACACAGAGGCGCAGAATGTGATACATCTTGTTATAATCTGTGCATCATGTAACTCCTCCTATTTACACTCACAAGCTGACTGGAGCAAAAGCCTTAATATGTTGATGCAAAGAGATGCAAGATATAAATATAGATCTACATGAAGCAAAATCCCAAGGTCATTTTTCACTACTAATCCTGCTCAATCTCTTTGGTGCCTTCAATACTGTTGAACACTCGTCTCCTTCATAGTCTAAACTCTCTTGGTTTCCACAACAAAGCTATATCCTGGTTCTCATCATACTGTACTGTGCCTCTCCGATTGCTAATTTTCGGGCTCTGTTGCTAACATGTCCACATCTTCTGTTTATCTGCCTGTTGGTGTACCTCAGGGCTCTGTTCTGGGACCTCTCCTTTTCTCTCTCAACAAACTCTCACTTAATGTCCTCATCGACTCATTTGGCCATAGGTGTCATCTCTATGCAGATGATACGCAGATATATCTATCCACCCCTACATTCCAACATGCTATCCAGTCCCAAGTCTTTGTTTGCCTCCTTGCTACTATATATCTTTGTGGATGGTGCTCTGCAGACTTAAACTTAATATAGCTGAAACCGAGCTTCTCATATTTCCCCCTAAACCTGGCCTAATACCCCCCTTTTCCATCACAGTAAACAGTACTACCATCTGTCTGGCGCCAAAGCATGTTGCCTAAGAGTGACATTTGACTCCTCCTTTTCCTTCTCTATTCACTTTCACGGCATAGCAAAAATGTGCTTTCTCCTCTGTAATATTGCTAAAATCCGCCCTTTCCTGCGTCACGCTACTTCTAAAACTCTGATGCATGCCCTTATTCTCTCCCATTTGGATTATTGTAAGATACTGCTAACAGGCCTTCTTGCCTCACAATTTTTCTCCTGTGCAATCTATCCAAAATTCTGCTGCTAGAATCATTTCAATTTCTCCCAAAACATGCACTGCTCATTTCCTTCTTAAATCATTCTGGCTTCCTATCAAGTTTCGGATCATATACACAGTTTTCCTCCTTACCTTCAAGACTCCACTAATCTGTTCCTCCCTACATATCGGCCTTGATCTCTCGTTATGTAACTGCTCATCTCCTATGTTCTACCCACAACTGTCTCCTTTCTACCCCTTTCACCTCTACTGCTCTCTTTCGCCCTTACCTGTGGAACTCCCTCACACTCAGTATATGCCAAGCACCTTCTCTCCCCACCTTTAAAACAAACCAAAAACTCACCTCTTAAATGAAGCATTCAATAGCCTAGACTCTTCCGTCCCACACCCACTGTTGCTCCTACCAACCATTTTGGTAGAGGAGGACTTAGATTGTAAGCTCTCCGGGGCAGGGATTTCCTTTCCTATTGTCTGATCTTGTTTGTTGCACTTATTGTATTATAATTCCCTGTCCTGTATTGTTTCTCTTGTAAAGCGCTGAATACAGCTGTGCACGCTATATAAAGAAAGATATACATACAGATGTAGCAACACTCTAGTCCCAAGCGCAGCAGGCGAAAAAGCAAAAGTGTCTGCCGCGATCGCCCTGCGGCAAGGGGGGGGGCCCCTCAGTTTTGATTCATTGCTATTTGCTGACGATGCTGACTTCATTCAAATCAGCATCATAGAGCAAGACACCACCAATTGTTATTTATATGATTATCATGTGTATTACTGCTGTGAAGCGCTATGTAATTTAATGGCACTATATAAAGATGTACATACATACATACAATTGTTACTATTTTTAGAAGCTGAACTACACATTTGTATTGGGAAAGCATCAATGGTCATGAGTATATTATGCAAAAATATGAGAGAATGACATAACAAGCAATAACAGTCAACATCCGAGTATATGACGGCTGTGTCATCAGCATTCTCCTACATCCTTGTTGGATTTTGAACTGTGGAACCCCATAAAAGAGACAGAGTGTGACCTGGTGTGTTGCATACCTGCACAAAACGGGTAAATGTTCACTATGAGACTAGACCATTAGCAGACAACAGCGGTCAAGAAGGAAAAAGACAGAATGGAATTAAATCACCAGACTTCTCTCTCAACTGTCCCTCCTTAGACGCCATACTCTACATGATTTAGGTCTTGTCAAAAATACTCTCTCCATGGATGAAAAATTAACATGTATTACTATAGTGTATCTAGAGATGTGAGAGTTTGCCTTTCCTGGACATTCATGCAAAGGCAAAAAGTTTATGCTAATTTGTTTTGACTTTCTCGAGGTCAAAAAGGTTAACATCGCAGCTTTCTTTTTTTTCAGCGCAAGAGGAATATTTGCAGAATTACAGATGATTTTTGTCAAATTTCACAAACTTTGTGAGTTTAAGTGAAGTTCTGCCAACGTCGTGACTTTGTTGAACTCTGGGAATGTACAATATTTGCCAATTTAACAAGGGAGAATCACTTGCTTTGTCTACTACATTTCCTGTGAATGAATTACAAGCAAAGTCATAAAACAAAGTAAGATGTATAATGTAATAGTGCATGCTACTTACGAAGTTGTACTTTTAGGTAGACCCATCGAATTTGTTGGTGTTGGGGCTGGAGGCAGCGACGGAAGTACAGAAGTGAGAAATGCTGCCGAATTCTGAATTCGCGGAGGTGACATAGGAGTAGGAGACACAGTTTGCGCCTGAAATTGGTACTGGCCAGACAATGTTGAGTGTGGTGATGACAAGAAACATTCTTTAGCTGTGTATGTATACTGTTCAATTTTGGTTGGAGATGATACAGGAAAGGAATTAGATGGATTTTCTTTGCTTATTGACCATGGTTTTATTTGAGACAAAGTGCTAGGCATGGAAGCAGAATATTTAGCCATTGGGACACTGTTTGGTGCATCTGAGCTGGTAAAAAATGGTTGAGGGCGAGCATACATGTCGATGTAGGGTTGAGCAGTTGTAGATGAGTTTTGGGTAGCGGTGTTAGGTAAGTCATCTTTTGTTGAGGAAACCGGTGACGTAGGCAGTAATTGCTGTTCAAACATAACTTGGTTATGGAGCTGTTGTAATTTCACAGGGTCTCTGTGTGCAAAACAAAGATGGAAAATCATGACATTGTACATTCATTTAGTGTAATAATCATCTTTAAAACGTGCCAAGCAGCGTGTATTATTATTATTAGCGTTTATTTGTGAAGCGCCAACATATTCCGCAGCGCAGACTGGGGTACAGAGTTATATATAGTACATAAACAGTTACATACAGGTGAGGACAAATAGATGCAAAGAGGTAAGGAGGGACCTGCTTGTGAGAGCTTACAGTCTAGAGGGAATGAGGGACAATGCTGAAACAAGAAGGTAAGGTGGCTGCTCAATGAAGGATAAGATGTGGCTCAGGGTAGAATATGGTTCTGTCTGACAGCTGAAGCCATTAAGGTTTTTTTGGGGGTATGTTACATAGGGTGGAGGTTGGTCCAGCCACACAGCTGGTCCCAGTAAAGGCTGCTATCCCCAGAATTATGTTTAGTGTTATGGCTAATAGGATACATATTTACACATTTTTAAAAACATGCTGTCTATTGTTTACTGTATACACTGCTATACAGTTTATACAAGCAGCATAATACGGTAAGTAAACGTTGTCCATGCTAGTGCAGGCTTCGCAAGATCCTTACAACTTTCCTGTACACGCGTCCGGCTGTGCTTAATAATAATGCTGCTAGAGAGGCTGATCTGGCATTATCAATCTCAAAGAACGGCACCAGACTCGGTGTAATACAGGTAGCATTATTGCAGTGTTTTCCAGTGCAAACAAGATACCTTTCTCCACTTCAAGGCTCAACATTCTCCTGCTCCTACCTACATCTCAGCTTTCATTTCTCGCTAAAGCCCTCCTGTGCTTTGCTCATACAGATGTAGCAGCCACGATGTCTCCGGCACCGGGGCAAGCGGAGGGAACATGACCGTATCATCTGTGAATCACTAATCTTGCCCATTGGCAAAACCAGGTGGGTTAGGACCTCTGTCTGTGTGGAGCACTTGTATACATTTGGTGCTGGTTAAAAGTAATTGTAATAGCACATATGAAAAATGAAGCCACTTACAGTTTGGGCTTAGTTAACACTGGTGGAGGCTCCTTTAAAGCTAAAGATTGACCATTGAGCAGGTCTTCCATGTCCAACCCAACATGCTTTCCCATCATGACTCCTCCTTCTGATGATGAAGTTTCGCTTCCTTTGTCATCTTCTGGCAGGTTGAAATGTACCCTTAGGCCAGTTTTAGAACTTGGTCTCGGTTCATTGTGATTCACAAGAACGCCTTCTAACTTGGGCTTTGGAGAAGGATCGACCAAATCCGTTGCTGTGGATGGCAAGGGTTCACATTTGAAGGCATCTATGTTGATTGTGCTTATAGTCAAGGGAGATTGACTATTATCTTCAGTAGAACCTAAGAATATAAAAGACCCATATCACATTGTTGGAATTTTATAACAGGCATTAATGAAGTGAAAATGCCCAAACTATTACATTTATGTTGTTGCTTTCCTGCAGATCAGGGGTTCGCAATCCAGTCCTCAAGTTCCCCCAACAGGTCAAGTTTTATGGATATCCCTGGTTCAGCACAGGTGGCTCAATCAGTCAAAGACTGAGCCACTGATTGAGCCACTGATTGAGCCACCTGTTCTGAAGAAGGGATTTTCGTAAAACCTGCTCTGTTGGGGGAACATGAGGGAACTCTGCAGTGGAGACATGCGAAACTGTTCAAAATGAATTAGCAAAATTGTAAGCGTTTATACACAAATGGCTAATAATGTTGGAACATTTGTAAACTTTCACCTAAATATCCTCAGGCAGTGAGCAAGACATGGTTTGGGCGCCAAATGTATAGTCTCGGTATTAAGCAAATCTAGCGATTTTAGAGACTTTCACACATCAACAGATTGAATGAAATCGGGATGCACGTGGATTTAATGCACGGCAAATAGTTTGTGAACCCTGACCGAGTCATGGCTTTTTTGGGCACTAAAAAAAAGCCAATTTTGCATGGTTTGCAGCCTAATGTGACATTTCTGCACATCTCAACTCTCCAGGACAAGGAATATGACTTCAAAACATATCGAATAGATATTTTGTGAGCTGCATTGTTGGGAACTTATAAAAAGGGGATGCTGATATACTGACAACACATCTCTACAGTATATTGTAACAAAACTCCCAGTGCTCTCCCTTAGGCCAGGTCCCCGCTGGCGGACAAGAGCCGCCCCACAATGGGGCCGAGCCCGCTGCGAGGGGGGGCCGCCGCGCTGCGCCGACAGTTTCTCCTGCTCTCAAGAGAATTGAGATCAGGACTCATGACGGCGCGCTAGACCACGCTCCCCTGCGGTTCAGCCGATGAGGGCGAACCTGCCGGGTGACGTCACGACCGCGCCTCCGTCACTCCCCCGTCACGCCCCCCTGTAGCTCATTGCAGACCGGGGGACTCGGCTGCACGCCCCGCCAGCCTTGCAGACGCGCGTGCAGCGCAGGCAGCGGGGCCGTAGCCTTATAATTCCCCTTTATTCTTACCTTTCACAGTTAAATATGCAGTGCTTGACGTAGTGCCATATTTGTTGCTGGCCGTACATGTAAACATGCCGGAATCCTCAGAGAAGACTTCTGCGATGACTAAAGTGCATATCTCTTCTAGCAAAGGGAAAACAATACAAGCATCTGTTGCTGAGAGATTCCACAAAGTGCACATTTAATAGTTATATAGGTTAGTTACTGTAGTGACAAATTAAACATACACTAAGCGCTCTACCTACACTTGTGGTTAGTAAACTGTCAATAAAGAGTGAATATAAATTATAAAGTTAATGTGATAAAAAAATTATTGTGATATCATGCGAATTAAGATGAATGGTAATGACCCAAACAGAGAGTGGAAATATGTCTCTACAAGGGAAATGGCAGCCCCGAGAACTTTCACACGTGACTTCTCCATTTTGGCTTTATTTTTGTTAAATAAATCATGACACGGTGTAATATATCGTGTGTTGTTGTTCATCTGAGGTTGTATTTACCTAATTTTAAGACCTGCTAAGGAACAGTTGATTGTTATTATGTCCTGATATGTAAAACCATAGAATTCAAAGAGGGTGTACTGTCTTTTTCACACAAACGTAGATATATATATATATATATATATATATATATATATATATATATATATAAAATTTGATAACAGGCACTCCAATTATGTATCCAGCTACTATATGGCTAGTGCATGCGTCAAACAGCAAATCAAGAGATAGATAAATACTCCACCAGACACCGATCAAGTAGACACAGCGCTGCAAGGTTGAATATGAAAATGTGATCTTTATCGTCCAAAGTTCAGAAACCAACGTTTTGGCGTCTCTAGGACCTTCCTGAGTTCCTACCCTAACCACCCTGAGGAAGGTCCCAGAGTGACCGAAACTTTGGTTTCTGTACTTTGGGTGATAAAGACCACATTTTGATATTCAAGCTTACAGCGCTGTCTACTTCATCAGAGTATGGTGAAGTATGTATATATGTATGCACAATATGTATGTATGTATGTATGTATGTATGTACATATATATACTAGCTGATGATTTAATTTCAGCAGGGGTCTTCTGGCTTATGAGTAATGTGAATTTGTGAAGTAGGTCAGCATTTTAGAAGCTGTATCGGTCCTGGAGAGGTGTAAATTAATTGCAGGCTGTGATACCATTTTATAGATGAACGTGAGCGGTTTCCATTGATGAAATTATAGTGTGCAGAGCTTACAAAACCACAGGTCTCTTCTTCCGTTCTGTACACTATACTTTCATCTGCGAGTGTGTTCATATCATCAAGAGTTGTCCAATTATTACTTGGCCACCATTTAGATTTTTGTGCAACTTTAACATATGGCCCCTAGCCGTCGTTTGTTAAAATAAGTTCCTATCAATAGCTAGGAACAAAGTAATACAGCATTGCAAAAACTATCTTATTCATGTTTCTGAAAAAATGTAGATACTGTAGCATATGTTGAGTTTAATATTCCTGCGCATCTAATGTCAAAAACAAGGCTCATCAGTCATTCGGAATTTCACAAGTGGTAATTAAGATATTCAAACCATCAGGTAATGTTGATATTTGGAGATATGTCAACACAGGATAAGCAGCAATTAGCAGGACCCATACAAATATTACAAGACAAAAAGCATTTACAACACTTACCAGGTTCAGCCATAGATCGAGGTTCTAAAATAGAAGACAAACAGGGAATTATAAAATGAACAGGAGAGAGACACAGAAACTCTATTATTTGGAAAAGAACAAACTATATATTGTGATTTAATGTGCCAACATAGCCATTCAAAACTATGGAGACCCCGTGCCACTTTAAATTATAAGGGTATATGGTGTGTTATCTAGGGAAATATGTCACTCACTGCATCTGTATATTTAAATATGTACAGTATGCTTCAGAATTTAACATGTACACTGTGTGTGTGTGTGTGTGTGTGTGTGTGTGTGTGTGTCAATCACATTATATACAGTATTGCACTATTATATATTTTTTTCTTCATATATTTTGCGCTTCCCGATGATTCATCCCTTTCTACATTCCACAACACAAAGTATTGCACACTGCTCACTATCAAATCCACAATTGGATACAAATAACTAGTGTTAAATAACACTTAGTGAGTGCTACCTATGTACTGAAGTCAATATTGTTAACGTTTGAATGATCACATGATAAAGTCACATGAACATCCACCTTCCCCTGACGAAGCTCCGCCTGGAGAGAAACGCGTAGGGCGTGGGCACCGTGGCGTGGTGACGTCACACCACGTTGAGCAACTGACCCCGAGCAGGAAGCAGCTAGTAGGAGTGTATCGGCAGCTTTGGCAATTCTGTGTCCCAGCGTGAGCAGAGGAAACGAAGCATCTAGCTAAGTATCATGCACTGATGTCCATTTAGTACTGCTTACAACTATCTGACACTAGCCTCAGGGACTCCCAGTAAATATTGACAGCGATGTTGGAGCTGTGTTGTTTGGAAGCAAGCAACATTCATATGACAGTATAGAAACAGGGAATCCCCCATTTACTCGGCAATTTAGCCTATACCACTGATTATAGAGATACTGATTCTTTGTTCAACTGTTATCACACTACTACTGTCACTAGTTTCAGGGACTCCCAGTACATGTTGAGAGCGATGTTGGAGCTCTGCTACTTGCAAGCAAGTAGCGTTCATATGATAGCCTTAATTAAGGGAATCCCAAAATGAAATGGTAATTCAATGGTTACGCTTTTGCTTGCTCTCATGATCTGCGGATGCAGTAACATACAGTGTCTTACACATTTGTGTTTGCTGACATTCCTCCTTGCTTTTTATATATATGTATACAATTTGCTAACCGTTTTGAACCCGTCATTATTTATATAAGGCAGGAGGTACATCTAGCGATTAACGCTTACAGTTCAGGCAGTTAGTGATTTTGTGCATCATAAGATTAGTCCTGTTTGGGTCTTAACCATCTGCTCAACGTGTTTTAATATTTTATTCACTTTTATTTTTCACTTTTCACTTTGGTTTTCACTACAGCAATGTTAGAAAATTAAAAATGTTTATTGTGATGTGCACCCTAAAGAAGATAGCATTAGTATTAGGTGTTAAGATTAGGCATTTTTAGGGTAATGCGTAAGGTTAGGTGTTTACCTTGGCGGCTGGGGGCGAGATGTCTCTGCGGTGTGGCGGCTAAATGGTGGCGACTTGGTAGAGGCAAAATGACCAGGGCCTAATGACCTAGACCAAGCAACTTCACCTCGAGCCCCGTCCATGAAACTCCTAGGTGTTCCTCTGCTTTGTATATGCAAATTTCAGAAAACACCAATATCCCTTCTTTCTTCCAAACTCTGCGCCCATTAGTATGGACCTTCCTATATTCAGCCCTACATAACACTATGGCAGATTAGAGAGAGGCCAAAGTTATCAAACTCCATAAAACGTATCAAATTTATTTTGTTGTCTCACTTTCTTACACACCCAACAAATATTATTTACTCCAAAACATATACAGAAAACTATCAAAAATAGTTGGAATATAACAAACGTCACTGTCATTTATTGTTTGTAAGCTGCATCATCATTAAAATGTGTCTTAATGAGAGATGCAAGCAAACTGGAGTGATTGGGATAGCAGACCCAACTTCGTGAGAGACGGGCAGTTTGGTGGATCTGATTTGGTGAGGAGGGGGCAGGTTGGGGTCCGACTTGTTTAGCAGCTTCACCTTGGACCTTCAACAACGCCACCCTGGGTATTAATGGACTATTCTTCATGTTAATGGACTATTCTTCTACCCTGTTCTTCATGGACTATTACTTAAATAACACATTCATACACAGTAGGACTCACAGTTACTGGATCTCACTAGGCCAAGGGCATTTCTTTTCATGATCCATGAGTGGATCATATGGTTTGTGCCAGATTGATTCCCCCACACAGTGGAAGAAGCAATATTTATAAGTATACAAGCCAAATCTATTCATTTTACCTTCATACTGGGAGCTGATGAAAAACCCAGAGTAAGCACAAAACATGGGCAATTCAGCTACCGGGTCACTATGTCATCATTTCTTTGCTTGCAGGGGGATATACTTTATACTGTAGATTATTTAAACAATACGCTTCTATGAAAATTCTTGTGCAGTGTGCTAGCTTTTCAATGTATTTTTGTGTGTGCGTATTTGTTTCCGACATAATTGTCATGGTCCAAAGAGTAAATGGATGGAATATAAAATTTTATTAGGGAATCAACTCTATTAACATTTAAGTGGTCAATAGTACTAATATAGTGCTATTGTTGTCAAGTTACCAGGACTTGATAAACTTTGAGTAAGTGTTTATGAGTTGGTTTGTTATGTGAATGAGGGTGATTATGTGTGAGTGTATCATACCTGCCAACTAACTCCAAGTCATAATGACACTGGTGACCTAGGACTAGATTCACTAAACTCTGTTAAATCTCTCTCTCTCTGTCTGTCTCCTTTCTCCCTCCCAACCCCCCTCTCTCTCTCCTAGTCTCTCTTTCTCTCCTGATCTCTCTCCCAAACAAAATTCCTTCAGGGCTTGAATGTGAGTAATACCAGAGTTAGGTGTGACTTAAATCAGGGATGCTCAACTCCAGTACTCAACCCCCCCCCCTCTCAGCAGGTCAGGTTTTCAGGATTTCCCAGCTTCAGCACAGGTGGCTTAATCAGTCCTTGATTCAGCATAGGTGGCTCAGAGGCTCAGTTTTCAACTGAGTCTTCAACTGAGCCTCTGATTGAGCCACTTGTGCTGAAGCTGGGATATCCTGAAAACCTGATCTGTTGGGGGGTTTGAGGACTGCTGACTTAAACGTAGCATTAGCTCCTGGCATTAACCTTAACAGAGCTTAATTAATAGGAGATTAATATCATTTAGGAAACAATGTTATTTGCTTTTAGGGACTGTTATCACTAACAGGTATAAACTTTGGTTAACGTAACAATAAATAGACTAACAGATCTAAGTGAATCTGGCCCCTAGAGTTAGTTATCTGGTATGGTTCATGTGTGGAAGTAAGTCTGAGGTAGTGGTGAGTTTATGTGGGATAGTACAGTATGTAGCAGTGCGAGTATCTTAGTGCAGGTGTCAGTCCATAGACCACATTTATTTATTTCTAAAAGTCTCCTGTTTGCAAAACTGGAGTAATAGTGCTACGAAGAAACTAGATTTACCAAAGAAAAAATATTTGTATTTCTTTGGAAGGAATTTAAAAAATAAATTAAATTAAATGAAACTGAATGCTTTTTTAATTTCAGTTTTTAAGCACAGAGACTTAGAAATAGCTGCTATTAAATACCTTTCTAACAAGGCTTATAGAGAACAGCTAGATATTTTACTTTTCAACAGATATGAATCTCACTTTAGCATTCGTAGCTGAATTGCACAAATATTTACCTTTGTAAAAACAGGAGCAGCAATTAGAGGTTTTCCATCCAGTCCTTGCAAGTAGGTAGTAGGGCTTTGACTCTGTAAAATAAGTACACTTTAATGATGTATTTGCAAGTATGATTGATTTTACTAATTACTACTGAGAAAAGTTACTTTAATGATGTATGTACTTTTAAGTATGTGTAAAGACTCTGTGTAGGTGTCCATGTATCAAGGCAAAAGTGGTACATTTCTGGGGCAAAATGTTGTTCCTGATGTATCAAATAAAAAAACCCTATTGCTTTCAATGGGATTTTTCCTGTGATACATATTGTGCAGATTTTACATAACTTTCTCATCAAATGCAGAGAATTAGGATCCATTTCTGTGTTCCATCTTTCCCACAGCAGTTGTGTCCATCTGCCAATTTCATACAGCATGCAAGAGGTAAGATTCAAATCTGCAAAGTAGTGTGAACAAACAGAGTGTGTACCTAGGCCAGCCTTACATGCCATATGGAACTTGCAGATGGACACAACAGCGGTGGGAAAGATGGAACACAGAAATGGATCCCAATTCTCTGCATTTGATCAGAAATTTATGTACACTGACTTATTTTTTATGAGGCTTCTCACTACTCCGGTCCAGAACTAACTTTCTGGTGATTGCCACAGCTGGCTTTTATTGTTTGGCTATCGGCCCATGCGGACGCTCTTTTCCTGGATACCCCTTGGATATTCTATTGCATGGTTCCTGGTTCCTGGGCGGCGACTATTGTTGTTTCTAATGCCTTTTATCTTCAACTGAGCCACTGATTGAGTTACCTGAGCTGTAACAGGGATATCCTGAAATCCTGACTTGTTGGTGACCCTTGAGGACTGGAGTTGCCCAGCCCTGCCTTAGGGTCATTTTTCCTTCGCAAAAAACAAAGTTGATGCTTGTGCCGCACAACTTTCAAAATCTGTTTTAGACATTGGCGCCCAAAGACGCATGCAATTGTTACTTTTCTGTCACTTTTAACAATGTTCTGGTGCAGAGAAGTGTGTGGTAGGCTGACCTGCGGCAAAAGGACGTTAGAAGCCGTGACAGACTGATCTGGCAGGTGGGATAGTTTAATAACGTAACTAACTTGATTCTCTTCTGGAGTTGCCTGTCCGTGACAAAGAAGACAGCTGGGATATTACATTTTGCATAATATCTATTTCATTTATGTATCTCTGGACGCAATCCTCAAGGGGATACACAAGTCTCAGCTAAATCAGGGCTCATAACATGACTTTACCTAACACAGGAACGGACGTTATGTTCCCTGAGCGGCCATTCTACATCTCATTAGCATAGGCGTAACATCATGTTATTGTAGCATAACATTGCATTATCTGCCAATAAACTGCCATCAAGTACGAATTAGCTTTACTCAAATCTAAAGTAGGTCTATATCACCAGTTGGGAAAGAAAGGAGAAGAACATTATGCTCTCTTAGTTAAATGATGTCTAACTGTGGTGTTACACACATTTAAATACTGCACAAAGGGTCGGGATGTGAGTTACGGCAAGTTTAGGTATGACTAACATATCGTCAAGTCCCCGCATTACCCTGAACTGACTTTAGTTATTACGTTACGTTAATGTCCTTTGAAGACACACCGTTAGTGAACATGATGTTAATGTCACATCAAGTGACTTCATTGAGCTTTGTGGATCTGGACCAAGAAGAAGTCTTACCAATGATCCATAAAGCGGCATTGCCACCTCTATTGTTGCTGCTAATACATTTTCCTATAACCAAGCATTCAACTGGCTTTCTCCATTGCTTTATTACATTGCTTGGCTACTTTAAAATGATCTGAAATAATGATTCCAAGATCCCTTTCCTCTGTGAGTGAGTACCATTAAAGCTCTGTTCTGGGTTATTGAGGCCCAAGTGCGCATTTTTTTCCTTCTTGACATTAAATTGTTCAGTAATTGGCGCACTCTTGACCATTCCTCTAGTTCGCCAAAAGATAGGTGAAAGTAATACATGGTCCTCACAATGATTCCCACTCACCTGCTGTATCGTTATTGGTATCACATTTTGAATAACGCTGGGGGGCGGATTCATTTCTTGAAGGTTCTCAGGGTTAGCGGAGGCTACGGTAGCTGATTTAGAGATTTTACTTTGGGACCTAAACAAAATGAACAGACATTTAATGATAAAGAAGTTTTTATCCTAAACCAAGTCACCTGGCTGCAAAACTTTCTAGCAATAACACAAAAATGAGGGTAGAACCCAGTCAAATAAAACTTAAATTTAAAAGTAAATATATTCACACTGCAATTACAGAAATGGTGACAAAAATCAGTCTTCATATAAGAGTTTAATACACAAATTACAGACAATTAGGAAAATTAATGTTAAAGCAGCAGTTCAAGCAATATCCTATGTGTGCTTTTTTAAAAAAAAAAAAAATCAGTTCTGTACTATGAGAAAATACTTGTAGCATTTCTTTAAAAAAAACAACAATTTTTAAAGACATTTTTATGTATTCTAATGTAGCAAGCATTTTTGTTTCTATAGAAACCATTTCCAAAGTCACACCCCCTTCCTCTTCTGAGACAGGCTCTGGGTTCTGAGCCCCGCACTCTCTCTAGCAGTGCACCAATTGTATCTAGTGCCTGCCTGGTCACATGATCTTCCACACAGAACTTTGCATCCTGGGTACTCTTGTGCAGCCCTAACAGTGAATTAAATAAACCCCGATTCGGCGATCGATTACAGGAGAACGGATCGATCGGCAACTTAGCTAATCACTTGTCAGTGTGCAGATTGTATTGATGCACATATAGAATGGGGAAAAAAATTAAAACCCGTCAGCTTGAACTGCAGCTTTATTGTTTAAGTTTTATCAAATACAGTTAATTATATAGGCATCTTGGTGTTGTGGTTGATATATATATATATATTTGAGTTTTTGTTTAATATCTTTGAGGTTTCAAATATTTTATCAAATGTTTTTCAGTTTATCAGTACAGAACACAAAAGAAAAGTGTAAAATATGGGGAAACATATATGCAAAATATTGACAAAGGTCTCGGAAGTAATGATTGTCACAGTAAAATGAGTGGAATGATTTCGATATAGGTATACGTTTGAATTATTTGTGTTAGGTTACATAGGATGACATTTTGTCAGTACACTGTATCTAACAAAACTTCCCCAATAATAATTACAGTATAATAATGAGTTGGCCTTTTTTTTTTTCTTTGGCGTGTAATGTTTTTATTTGTCTAAATATATCGTTTCGTTTGAATAAGTTATGGCCATTTGATCTTTATAGTTGTATATGCACTTTACTAGTTATATGGTAGATATAGCAGGGTGTGGCTAACCACGACCTCATTTACCCTTTCATATCAAGATACAACATTGCACTTAATAGAATTACCCTTTATCATAAGTCATAAAGTGCTAATTTAAACATAAAGTGCTAATTTAAACAACAAAGTGCATACATGTTAAAGCGCTTATACAAGTATTACACAATAATACATATATCCACAAACAATCATTATACCCAACAAATGTACAACTATAAAGATCAAATGGAAACCTGACCATATCATGAATTATTTGGACTTGAACATGTATGACATTTTTAAGACAAACATGAAGGTATTCCCAAAAATATACAATGTATGGAATAGAAGCAGGCTGCTCCACAGCCTGCTCAAGGACTATTCCATCTTTGACGGTGCTGAGGAGGAGGACTAAACACCCCCCATCCCCACCCCCCACCCCTACTCCCCCGCCCCAAAAGGTTTTTTGTGCAATAAAGTTAGAGATAATGTTTGTATGATATGTCATGTCTGTGGTGCGGTGCATATATATAAATGCACTTCACCGCCGTGTTCATCACAGTTTTTTTTAATTTTGGGGAAACCATTAATAAAAATGTATGTGAGATGTGTGGGATATGCACTGCGCCATTGTTTACATCGCGGTTTTTTTTTTCGTTTGGAAAATGATTTATGTACTGTTATAATCTTGTTGTAAAGATTCGCTGCATAATAAAAGAATTTTCAAAACAAAAAAAAAGCTGTCTGTGGGGGGGATTGCTTCTCGGCCTTTTGGGTAAGATCAAGGCGATATGAATGCTCCTCTCGGCCTGCACAGCTATGACCAAATGCAGTACCATCCTATCTGGGGCTTCAGTAGGAAAGGTCTGTGGCAAGCATTTGGCCCTCTAGCTCATTGAGAGGTGGTGTCCAGGCCCCAGACCACAGAACCCCTGAGCCTTCAGGCTAAGGGGGGATGGCATTCGAACAACCAGCCCTTCGGGGCTGGGGTGCACCCGCACAACCCTCGTAAGAGGGGAGATGACGCAAACTCCCTTGCGGGCATCGGGCCAGAGGGAGGAAGAGACGGATGTCCTGAATCCTAACGGAGGAAGGCATCAATGTCCATGGAGACCTAGGCTTTCAGGCTGAAATCTTCAGGGAACCCGTTCCGAGGGCGGCTCTGACTTTGGTTGGACAGTCCAAGGGCATGCACCCGAACCACTGAAGTGGATTGGGATCTGATGAACAAGAGGGGAGGGTACCCCCCAACCCTCTCGGGAGGGTGAAAAAAAAAAAGAAGAAGAAGCTGTCTGTGGGTGGGTTTTCTGGGTATGCACCTTAAGCCTGGCTGTGCTCAAAGCTGTAACCATGCCGCAAGCTTAAGCCTATAAGGAACCATGTTAAAAATGGTTTTTGAAGCAAAAAGTGGCACTGTGTGCTCATTTGCATGTCATTTCCCAGAATCCCTTGTTGCAGTGGAAGTGCTTTGTGCTGGGTGATAATGGTGAAAGGCGGGGTTGCAGACCTGCCTAAGACATGCAGATGAGCATAAAGTTGGTTACATTTTTATATATATAAATATATATATATATATATATATATATATATATATTATACATACATACTAAATTCATAAAATTTATTACAACTGTATCCTCCATCTGCATGTTTAGGCAGGTCTGCTAACCCCGCTTCCCCATTATCACCCAGCACACAGCACTTCCCACTGCACACGGGATTCTGCCATATATATATGACTAGTGAGAGAACAAGGCGTTGACTGGGATTAAAATTTTCGATCATCCTATCTCAATTCCCAGTCTCTTTCTCTGCTTCCCTTCTCTTATGTCCCCCCCCTGCGCAATCCAGTTCACCGCCCCACCCTAATAATGTGTGGTGGGGTGGTGAATCTTGGGAGGGGGTGTGAATCTTGGGTGGGTGCTGTTGGGGGTGTGAATTGAGGCGGGGGGGGTGGGGTGCGGCCGTGCAACTGGAGGGAAGGGAGGGAGAAGGGGGGGGGGGGTATGGGAAGGGGGGGGAGAGGCGGGGGGCAGGCGGGGGAGGGGGGGACGGGGTGAGGCGGTAAGGCGGGAGGAGGGGGTGAGAGGGGGAGGGCGGGGAGGGGGGGGGGAGGAGCGGGAGGGAGGATGGGGGGGGTGGAGGACTGGGAAGGAGGGGGGGGGGGGGGGGAACGGGGGGGGGGAGGAAAGAGGGGGTCTGTATGTGCGGGGTGGGAAATTAGTTACCCTGTTTGGTTCCGGTGGTTGTGCAGGGGTGGGCGTGGGGCTGGTGGGGGGCCCCTAGATCAGGAGGACATCTTTATGACGGAGTGGAAGCGCACTTCCCCTCGCACGCGCCTGTGGGCTCGTCAGCCCGCATACAGAAGCTCTGCAGGTGATGGGGATCCGCCACCAGCTCCCAGTGCCCGGCCAGCTATCCCACTTCATGAGTGGATGCAGGGGCACGTGAAGATATCCCGATCTCCCGCAGCCGCACCCGAACCCGGGTACCGGCCCTCGCAGCGCGGAGGAGCGGTTCTTAATAGGTGTGGGGACCAGCCTGGAAATGACCGTGTGAATCGGGGGAACAGAATGGCAACTCGCAAGGTCGAACTTACGTAGCCTAGAAGTCCGCGTCACAGGCTAGGTCCAGCACACTGGTGCCTACCAATTCTCTCCTGCGGGAGCCGCGTGCGATCTACGGCCACCATCCGGAGCACCCCACTCGCTCTCACGCACCGCGCAATGCTGACCTCGCCCCAGCCGGCGAGGATGAGGCGGCGGATACATGGGGGCCGAGTAACCGATCCGCAGCTATATTCTCTTATACTCTCCTACTGTATTTACGAGCTTTTCTCGACGGGCTCGGGGCGGGGAGGTATGCTACCACAAACACACACACACACACACACCTTTAGTAAATTATTGAGTAGGAAGTCCTACTGGATTTTTAACTTGAAAACTCGAACGCCTTGGGGAATGAATAATCAATTTGGTTTAAAACCATTTTTGATACCACAATAAAAATAACGAGTTGGGCTTTTTTTTTCTTTGGCATGTAATGTTTTTATTTGTCTAAATATATGGTTTCGTTTGAATAAGTTTTGGCCATTTGATCTTTATAGTTGTATATGCACTTTACTAGTTATATGGTAGATATGATAGAATTAATTATATTTGCAATGTATGATTGACAATTAAGGGTTGATACAATTTGGGGTTATCTTGGTATATAAAAGTGCGTGACGACGTGGTTAGCCACACTTTCTCCAACACACGTAAGGACAAGCCCTGTATAAAGTTTCCCAACACACTATGTTATACATTTATTCATTTCTTTTGATGCAATAAAGTATTATTTATTCCTTATACACTGACACCAAAATAAAGTAAAACAGGCTGCTAGTTATTCTGTGCTTTGTTCTGTAAGGATGGAATATTCTCCAAATATTGAGGGGCCTGTTCATTCGTGCGAGAATGGCGTTTGATGGGTAAATAGCAATATCCCCCGCAAAAAGTCACTGTATTCATTAAAGAATATTACCAATTAGTTGGGTCTCTGAAATTCCATGTGATATACACATTTAGGTTGGTGAGATCGTTACATTTGGCCTTATCGAGAAAGAAGAAATAGAGCTTCAATTAAAGTCCATTCCCGCTTATATAACAACGACCCTAGTCATGTGATCGCGGTGTCACCATGGTGACAGGCATGGAAGAGGATGTTCCTCCTCTTCTATTTTGATTGCGTTGGCCACTCCTGTAGAGGGCTGGACACAATCTTCCTTAGAAAAGAAACAAAAAAGTGATGATCACTGAACCACTCAAAGGCCACCAGGGTGCCAGCCCTCGTGACAATCAGTAAATAGAATTAGGGCACCCAGGCTGTTAAGATAATAGCGCTTCTCCCACTCTGCAGATATATGACTGGAACATCGATGTTGTTAGTTGTTGCTCCATATCATAGATCTTAAAGGGAGAGATGCACTAGCGCTTTTCCCCATCTGCAGACTGTGTGAAGATTAAATGTACTGCTGGATAACTAGGAATGTACAACACATACTTACTGATCCATGTCTGCCTTCTCTGTGTCACCTTCAGAGTCAGAGGAAGAAGCTCCTATTTAAAGAATGAAAAATGGCCTAAAGTCACAGTGTCAAATTGCCGCCATTAAAATTAGGAGGAAGTCATGCTTCATAACCTACAAACTATTTTTAAGCTCAAGTTTTATCTGTCCAACTCTCTCAATTCTTTGTATTTCGTGTTTTGGGGAATTATCCTTTTGTGTTTAAATTAGAAAGCAAAAAAACATGTCATAATTGTTAAATAAAATATAAATATCATTGCAAACCGATATGTACATTATGCTACAACATAAGGCTGGGGATTTACAATCTGGGAGCTAAGAGACCGCTAGCTCTGGGTGAACGCACAATTCACTGCTCGGTAAACGCGGTCAACATACCTAACATTTCTTAACTTCATATTATCTTTAGGAGTGATGCTGTGGTGTGACTTGATATGATACATACTAATAAAGATACTGTTAGTGGGTAAACAGTTGTACAACATTTAGAGCACGGGGTGCTCAACTCCAGCACTTAAGCCCGCCTCAACAGGACAGGTTTTCAGGATATCCCAGCTTCAGCGCTGTCCTTGTGCTGAAGCAGGGACTGATTGAGCCACCCATGCTGCCATGCTGAGGCTGGCATATATCCTGAAAACCTGACCTTTGGGGGGCTTACGGACTGGAGTTGAGCACCCCTGATTTAGAGTATCTAGGTGCTTGTCTCAAAGCAGCCTGGTCTAAAAGACTGCAAAGAAAACCCCGACAATGTTTCAAGCCAACGTGGTCTTTCCTCAGGTAGAGCCACACCAAGGCACACCTGCCTGAGGAAAGGCATGTTGGCCTGAAACGTCGTTGTTGTTGCTGCTCCATCGAATTGTTTGTTCCTTGGAAGGAGCCGACCGTGAGTTGTTGACTGTGTGCGATATCTCGTCTTGTGTTATATCTCGTCCTGTGGTTTCAATGTGTGACTTGATGCAACTGCAAAAGTCAACACTTCCCCGTTCACATCCCTTTTAAACCTCCCTATCTTTTTGTGTGCTGATTTATTGCTGCATGTAATTATAATGAACAATGTTGTATTTCTAAATTGTATTCAATATGCTGCATGGCATCTGCAATGCAATATTAGTAACTCTTATAACTCTCATATCTTAGTTCAAAACAGAAGTGACATATTTTGACCCAAACCTGCAAGCCTGCTACTACGTACACCCCAAAGGCAGGTACTACATGCACTATACATGTTTATCTCGTCTTATAACCTTAACTTCCCGTGCTTCTCTCTTTCACTCTTGTAAGGGAGAACTCTGACTTCCATATATTTAAAGCATGTATACATTGTATTATCTGAAAAGTTGGGTAGGTACCGGAGGAAGGGAGCTAAAAGCAGCAGGAGGAGGTCACAACCCCCCAAGCTTTTATGCAGCAATCTTACTAAAATTGCCAAAAAAACTAACTTTAAAAAAAATTAAACCATGCAGCATAAAGCAAACATTTGGCTTTTTTTGTTTCTCTGGGAATTAATTACAAATCATATTTATTAGGGTCCTCTAAAAGGGGAAGTAATTGTTATTAAAGTATATTCTTTACCCTTAGCCCATGTCCTTATCATAGAACTAATAAGAGGAGAGGGAGAGAGGTGAGCTCTGTCTGTGCAAACTCTTGTTGAACACACTCCCTTACACACACACACTCCCTTACTTACACACTCACTCCCTTACCTACTTACACACACCCTTACCTACTTACACACACACACACCCCTTACCTACTTACACACACCCTTACCTACTTACACACACACACACTCCATTACCTACTTACACACACTCCCTTACCTACTTACACACACACTCCCTTACCTTATTATTAGCACAGCACATTGCAGCCAGGGAGAGGAGGAGATGCATGAGCAGCGCCGCACCACCTAACAATAGCTGGAAATAAAAGACCGCTGCTGCTGTAGCACCTCTTCGGAATCAGGTCTGTCAATTACCGCTCTGTATCCCAATGTCGTGCCCCATAATGCCTTGCGTTACACTTTGTAAGACAATGTGGGGTGCGACTTCGGGAAGCAGAGTGGTGCTTGACAGTTCTGCTTCCAAAGACGTTCTGCGGTAGCCGCTGTCTTTCCTGCGCCGGCTCCCGCGGTAGACTAGTGGCCTTCCAAACTATACTGATGAACATAGGTACAAATTATCCGTGGTTATATTCACCTGTGAGGGCAGTAAACTGTAGCTCATCTCTCACATCCACGCAAAACTGGTGTGGGACGTATGGAGGGACTTATTCTTGTAACACAATTACCTTCTATGAAAATCTCTGCAGATGTTGAATCTGTTCCATAGATATTGGATGCAAAGCAGGAGTAGCGTCCTGTGTCTTCTTCAAAAGCTTCTGTAATAACTAAAGTGTTCAGATCTCCTGACTTGTGGATTTGAATGTCTGGGCAGTTTTCCAATTCCTTTCCTTCGCAGTACCACCTGCAACGTAAATCAACACACTGACAGGTTGAATAAAATACTTCTAGAAGCAAAACAAATTGATTTATTTCAAACTACAGTACCACTTCATAATCAGTTCCTGAGAATATTATGTTGGTAGGCTAAAGCTTGTAATTATTTGGATTACCGGCTACAGTATGCCCTTCTTTAACCCAGCTGTACTGAAAAGCTGTGTAATACAGCAGGCGTAACCTTATAGGGGCCGATGTTAAAGTGGATAAGAAGTAAAGAGTGACTCACTGTGCTCATTTTTATGTCATTACCCAGAATCCCTGGCTGAAGTGGAAGCATTGTTTGCTAAACGATAATGGGGAAAGACAGGGTTGCAGACCTGTCTGAGACATGCAAGACTGTTCAAACTACAGTACTTACTTTCCCTATTCCTTCTCCAGCACCTAACCATGGGATAGTCCACCCCCCCCTCCCAATATGACCTATTTTTAAAGTAAACACCTTTCATTTGGTTTACATGTGTATTTAAAAAAGGCCCAGAGCCTGCAGTAGAGTGTTTACATGGCAACTCCTGTATATTCTCACATTCTCCACCAGGCTCCAAAGGATGTTGTATCTTAATCTCAGATAAGGATCTTTGAGGTCTACTAATGTCACTAAATGATAGGGGCTCGGCAGCCATATTAATGGGGGTGCTGGGCTCATTTTGTAGCAATTAAATAAACAGTTTTAAAAAAATCGGTCAGCAGGAAAAAAAAACAGAGGCGAAAACAGACATCCTACTGTAAAGTGTTGTGGATCTTTAAAAAGAAAGCAAGCAAGAAGAATTGCACCTTTACATTAACCCAGGGGTTCTCAACTCCATACCTCAAGACCCCCCAACAGGTCAGATTTTCAGGATATCGCTGCTTCAGCACTGGTGGCTCAATCAGTGGCTCCGTCTTTTACTGAGCCACCGGTGCTGAAGCAGGCTCTTCGAGTGAGCCACTGATTAATCCACCTGCGCTGAAGCAGAGATATCCTTAAAACCTGATCTGTTGGGGGGTCGTTGAGGACTGGAGTTGAGAACCCATGCAGTAACCCTTAAGCTAGTCATATCACAGGAATAGGCAAGGCAAATATGTTCTATACTCCACTCCTGCTTCAATAAAGTTACTTCCCTTTGAGTTGCAAAAATGACACAAGATCATCATTTATGAACTACAATATGTAGATGAAATTCGCAATTTTATTATGATACTAGTGTAACAACAGCTACAGCTGACCAGTCACAACTATTCACAGATACTAGTGTAACAACAGCTACAGCTGACCAGTCACAGCTATTCACAATATACATTGCACATATAATTGACACGTGGTTAAACGTGACAAAACCGATCATTGGTTTGCGTTAGAACTCCAATACATTATCTATCAGCCATGAACATACGTGTATAACAAATAGGCATAGGCAGATAATAACTAGTTTAAGATATTAAATACAGTAGGACAGTACAGGGGTGCGCATGACATTTTCTTGGGGGACGCGGCGCTTACAGAGGCCCTGCGCTCTTCCTCAAAGCATTTAAATTTAAATGCCGGGGGAGCACATAAGACTTATAAGTTCCTTTACCTTGTCTCCGGCAGCTTCTGGCAATACGGCATCAAACGACGCCGTAGGGTCACATGTCGCATTCCTATGGCAACGCAATGTCATCACATGACGTTGTGATGTCAGAAACGCCGGAGACAAGGTATGGGTGAATGTTGCGACTAGTTGATAGGAGAGGAGCAGGTCCTGATAAACTAGAGCAGGGGCGGCCAACTTCAGTTCTCAAGAGTTACCAACAGGTCAGATTTTCAAGATATCCCTGCTTCAGCACAGGTGACTCAATCAGTGGCTCGGTCAAAGGCTGAGCCAACTGTGCTGAAGCAGGGATATCGTGAAAACCTGACCTGTTGGTGGCTTTTGAGGGCTGGAGTTGGCTACCCCTACGCTACATTATCAGATAGTAAGCTGCACAGTACCACAAGCAAAGTTGCTTATTACATTTAACCATCTATAACTTATGGTATTCTATCACTGTAACTGCAGGACAGGAACAGATGTGTCCTACCATGCAGAAATAACTGTAACAAGGCATAAGTGACCTGTTATTACGGCCATACTTACTAAGAAGTGCTACTTCATAAGACACCTCATGACTCAATCAACGTAAATAGGTCACAAAGGTTATGACAAGAGTACTCAATGACTTATTTAGCTCCCCAAACACTCTTTTAAACAATACGTTGGCAGATACCACTGAACAAAACAAAGATACATCTAAAATATGCTCATTTTAATCATTGGAATGTACTTTGCATATCCAAATTAGAATATTTCCCAGGTGCAGTATAAAGGAATGTTTGGGAAGGCATATAAGCCACCGGGCACTCAGTAAAATAAGACTGCGCAGAGACACTGATAACACTGGGGCATAACAAATAACTAAGCTGTGCTACTCCGGCAGACACCTTCTACCAAGGCTTTGGAAAGATGGCCTGAGATACCTGGAAAATATTCTAATTGGGATTTGCTAAGTACATAATATATTATAATAAGATATATAATATATATATATATGATATATACTATATATATATAGATATATATATATATATATATATAATATATATATATATATATATATATATATATATATATATATATATATATTGTAGTTGGGTGTTTCGTTTGTTACGGGTATCTGAGGTATCTCAGAGGTATCTCTCAGGTATCTGAGGTATCTCACAGGTATCTCTCGGGTATCTGAGGTATCTCACAGGTATCTGAGGTATCTCAGGTATATCTCGGGTATCCGAGGTATCTCTCGGGTATCTGAGGTATCTCACAGGCATCTCTCAGGTATCTGAGGTATCTCTCGGGTATCTGAGGTATCTCACAGGCATCTCTCGGGTATCCGAGGTATCTCGCAGGTATCTCTCAGGCAGCTGAGGTATCACATACAGGCTTCTCTCCAAGTCTTGTTGTTATGTTTCTTAAAGACCCATATGCCCATTCTTGTTTCTGTAAATAAAGCCATTGATATTCCTTTGTTCTGCATGTGCCTCACACCTACAGGAACAGCAACGCCCCGAAGCAGGTGAAACAGGGAACCCCCCGAGAGTCTGTCTGATGACAATGGCTTTTGCTATTAACATCTGCTAATCTTGCAACAACCATCTCTTGATTTTTATGAACAGAAAATTGCCTAGTCAACAAATAAGAAGCAGAAGAGCCCAAAATATATAGACAAAGATAGACTATTTTGGTTTACCTGAAGCGTGTAGTAGAGACTTACTGTAAATGTCCTACCTGTCTGATCTTCTTGATTGTACTGTATATCACAAGCTAATACTGGAACTGCTATTCCACTTAATCAAATTACTAGTCACCCCTTCATTTCTTGGCTACTGGGTGTTACTAAAGCATAACAGCTACTGGTAGTAGATTTTTAACTTTTTGCCAGCTACTAAAGTAGACAATCAAGACTTCATTAAAGCAGAAAAAATATATTTGTTTTCTGATTTGTTGTAATAATAAAAACATATTACAGACTAAGTAAGCATTGCATTTTCTTTAGGTCACTGGGCAATTGTACACATGTAACAAATACCTTATCTCCCCATTTCAAGAGCAGAGATTTGCATTCATAAAAAAAATATACTTCTATCCAAGTGGTATCATTTTGCAATGAAAATGATTTAATGCCAATTCCCAACACAGGAATATTGTGTTGTCGGACATTCAAGGTTACATAGCCCGTTAGACAAATGGGTAAACCAAAATGTAATCAACGATGGGCAAGAATTACAGCATATTAACTCAACTGTGTCCAAGAACAACACTATCACTGTGCTTCCATAGAAAGGTTCCTGGAATTGTACGCCCATGTTTGTATTCAATGCTTGCTTACACATGACAGTAAATATCACTGAAAGACTTGGGTAAGGACATCCTTTCGGAATTGCAACAGAGCACCCACCTAATGAGGCATATGCTGTAGCTGGAGGAGTAATAGATCGAACCATTGGCATACTAGTGTCAAGATTCAGATGTCTTCATCTCCCTGGTAGACACCTGCTGTAATGTTCTTCTGTAGTGTGTGACATGGTGGGATTATATTGTCCGTTTCCAAATGTTGCAATATGAAGGCGGGTGCCAGTTGAAGTGGAAAATATAGCAGTTGTTGTAAGAGGTACCCCAAACTGGAACAACCTACCAGAGACTCTCACATCCACCACCAGTTTAAGTTCTTTCAGATCTAAGGCTGTCTCACATTTTAATCTGGTCTGTAACTGTTTCATACGCCCATAATATAAATTATCTTTAACTGTGCACGCAATGTCTTGTATATAATGTATACCCTGCTCATTTATGTAACTGTATTTGTAAACATGCATTTGTCATCATAACTCTGTGCCCAGGACATACTTGAAAACGAGAGGTAACTCTCAATGTATTACTTCCTGGTAAAATATTTTATAAATAAATAAATAAGAGGTAAAGATAAAGATGCCCCTGGCAATCCAACAATGTAATAATGCAGACGAGGACAATGTAACCTTGTTTCAAATCATCTTTCCTGTAATCGTCCTGATGTCTTACAATACTTGATCTACAAGGCTATTTATTACATTTCAGAACTGCATGCAAGTGTAATAAAACATTATTACAATACACACCAACTTATTCAGTGAAAATTATTGATGTAAAATATAAAGAATATATCAATAAGTGAAACGTTTGGGATAAGTGCTATTTTGTAGGGTGAAAATGAGACTGAACTTTGAAGATGTGAAATAGTTCAAAGACAACTAGGGGTTAATTTATCAAAGACTCTGATGCAAAACTGGTGCAAATCTGTGGATTGAATGTAATGGGACTTTCCTCTGACATATTTGGTGCTGTTTAGCTCTGGCTTTGCACCTGTGAGGTACTGTATATTAGAGTATCTACAATCACACATTAATCAAGGTTTACATTTAAATATATAGGAGCTGCTGCTATTTTTACGGAGTAATTCATTTAATTAAACAGGTAGAAGAGTCCAGTTCTTCCACTGCAGACTAAAAGCCAAGATTCATTGGTATATGGTAAACGTCTTGGAAAGTCTGGGATCTGCTGACATGACAAAGATGAAGACATCTCAGGAAACGAATCTCCTTGAAGTCAGTGCCGGACTTACACATAAACTAACTAGCTACAGCTTAGGGCCACACAATATGAGGGGCTTCAAAAACAGAAACAGATTAATGTTTCAAGTTTTAAAATCGGATGCTAAATAAAGAAGATATGGGAAAAAGAAGATTCTCTATACTGTAAATATGGAAATTTTCATTCAAATACGACCCTAAGCATCATGTGCATGGAAAATGACAAACTCCATAGCTTATCATTTGAAGACATCAATGACTTTGCTCTCCAAAGATCGCGAAAGAAAATGTTTTAATATTACAATTAATGGGATGTGCAAACACGGTTGATTTTAGCTTGGTGCAGTCTTGGTATATAACAATGCTAGTATATAATACTTTCATTAATTTCAGTTTCATGTTTATATTTTCAATAGTCCCTTCAGTCAGAATAATAAATCTATTTCTCATTTTTGGGGCCTCTTAAACTTGACATAGCTTAGGGCCTCAGAAGGTCAAAGTCCGGCCCTGCTTGAAGTGAATGCTGCATACCTGGGCAACTGGAGATGGCGCATTAATTATTGGGTATCTGTGGTCATTTGTACTGTGTAAATATGCAAGTTTTAATGAAGCCCTTGACTGCAATTTGTAGAGGGGAGGGGGGTGTTTTGATCAGGTTTATTGGTGCAGTCACAGTATGTACAGTAAATGCAGTGTCTGGGAGAGTAGAGTATGGTGAACATACAGAGAAGGACGGATATAAGTAGCACACTGCAGCCTAGCTTGTCCTCCACTTCGATGTAGACTTCAAAACGTATGGCCAGGTATCAGTGGGATGGCACTAGTGGGATGGAACATCACCAAAGGATAAACGATGGAGAAGAAAGAAGCCCAGATGAAGAAGAACTTGCTGGCAGGTTATTTGCTGGTTATTTACTTGCTGGCAGGTATAAGTAGGATATTTGTCATGGATAATGACTAATCAAAAAGCATCTTCACTTCAAGGAACTGTAGCAGCTGATGGGTATATTTATAGGCTGTGGATGAAGGAGCACATTTGCACTGCTATAATCACATTAGACTGATGTGTGTAACCAGTGTGCCCAGCTTTTTACCAGATATTGGCAATCCTGTATAGATTCTTACGGTATATGATCTTTCTCAGATCGTTCAAGCGGAGCTGGAAATTAAAAAAAAAAAGAACGTCTTCTGGTCATATCGGAGGGATACAACTTGTAATATGAAAGCCCAGTCTTTGACTGAGCCTCAGATTGAGCCACCTGTGCTGAAGCAGGGACTGATTGAGCCACCTGTGCTGAAGCAGGGACTGACTGAGACACCTATGTTGAAGCAGGGATATTTTGAAAATCTGACCTGTTGGGGGGTTTTGAGGACTGGAATTGAGCACCCCTGCTCTACATGACAGAATACTGTATCCACAAAGAGATACAAATGTAGCTGACGTTATTACCCCCCATCAGCGTGAGTTAACACAGCAAATACCATGTTAAATATCACTTGTGTTATGTCCTTAACCAAAGAATCAATCCAATGCCAAACTGTAACCAGATACTACTGCAAGTATGAAAAGTATGTAGCATCTTCAAATGACATATCAAAATACTGCTGGCATACCTTCTACATTCAGGCACGGTGCATAAAGCAAGTAAATTAGTTCTAGCTCACAACACTGCAGCTTTCATATAGTAACACTAGCTGAGAGACCTGGCGTTGCCCGTGAGTTAAATTTCCCGCTAGGAGGAGGGGGAGAGCGGACGGGAGGGCGGGGGGAGAGCGGACGGGAGGGCGG